>JASDQU010370511.1:77793-98022 GCA_032191745.1 Picea mariana | reverse complement strand
GGATTCCATTGGTCGTCAAATTATCTGAAGGTGTCTCCACCTATTCCTCTCATGTAGGTGGACCTTGCACAAGTCGCAACCTCAATGTTGATGGCAGGAAAGGTAACACTTCTATTCTTTCCAAGTAGAGTTGCATCAGCTCTGCACACTTTTGTGGCTTCTAAAGTACTAGCTCCATTTGTTCCTGCAATGATATTGAACTCTGTCATGATGTTGTGTTAGGTTCTTGTTGAACCTCTAGTACTTCTACCCCTTTGTGGACCTCGGCTTCTCGGGTTGCACTCCTTTGGATAGCACCCTCAACATTGGTCATTGAGGGAGTACATTGAGGAATTGTGACTTACGATATTGGTATAGTTTTCATCTCCATTGAGGGAGAAGTGTCATGCATTGGTACAAAAGGGACAATTTGTTGGCTCTGGACTTCAGGGTTTGGACCAGTGAGTTCTAGTCTTTGTTCGGGTAGCTCTGGGGGGTCCAACTGCATGGGCTCTGATTCAATGGTTTGGGATAGGATGGTGATCTCTTGAGGTGGAGACTGGGGTTATGGGGGTGATGGGGGTTGTTCAATAATTATGGTGGATGGAGTGGCATCAGGTTCAGGGTCATCTTGAATATCAATAATTTGGGTCGCTCAATTCATTGCTCGAATACGAGGAATGGTTGTTGATATCGGCTAAGGGTTCAGAATATTTACAAGGGAGAGCCTTGTCCTGGGTTTCTTGGCCAATGGGTCTCCAATGAAGGCAGTGCTCAGGATGTCATTTACATATTTACCTGTCAACATGTATTTCTATGAAAGATGTGGGAACATGGGCAATGTTCTCTTCTTGCATTCCAGCGGTTGTGTCTCTTCCTCCTCCTCTAAGTCCATCTGCACTAGAGCCTCTTTATTATTTTCCTCTGGGCCCGAGATATTTCCTACCCCGACTTCCTGGCCATTTTTATTCAACAGTTCTATCGACATAAGGTAGCACATCCCTAACTTGCACAGGTTGCATTTCACTCCTGGCCATCACATGCCCTCCTTGTTGAAGGCCTCTTCATCCAGGTAGAATGGAAGCATCTAGAGTGGAAGTCTTCTCGCTTGGAATGCCTTGGCCATACAAATGTGTGGTGGTGTTTCATGATGAATGCAATGTTCCACATGTTCAGGTTGAGCAATTCATGAGGAATGTACAACCTCTGAGTTGCATCAAGCAACATGTTATACCATTTTAAGAATGATGCATTTTTTAAGGCAGTGTTCTTCGAGCCTAACCTTGAATGCCAAGGCTCGAACATCTTTTCAAGTCGTCCGTTTTCTTTTGGTGATAGTGGTCTTCCTACAGGTGGCATCCACTTCATCATGTCGAACACAACTAACAAGTATCTGTAAGTGAAGGTACATCCCTTCTCCTATGCTTCCTCGCATGCGACCAAGAGTTCTTCCAGCAAGTAACTGCACCAATTGAACACAACGTCGTTGGTGCAAAAATATTCCACTGATAGGGAATCCAATGTACATTCCCCTTTGTAATATTCCTGCATGACCTTGCTAGCAATTATGCAGCAAGCGGTCTTGACTGTCTCAGGTAGAATGGGGTCAAACTTAGTTGTGTTCCCCCCCCTCTGCGTATGAAATCATTCATACAAACTGGGTTCTCCCTTTTTCTTTCCATTCTTGTTGGGATCTTGAAATATTTTGGATACATCCTCTCCTTCGATGGATAATCCAGTAAGATGATGGATATCATCCACATGAATTGGGTATTTTCTATCCAGCCATAGGCTCTTGTCGAGTACCCTACTGATGAGGAACTTGGTACATTTTGAAGCCTCACCGGTAGTGCTGAAAACTGGAAAATATCTGAGATTCATAATAGTGGAGTTGAAGAGGTTGATGAACTCTAGCTTCAGAACAAACTGCATTCCTCCCAACTCATCTTGAGCGACACTCCATAAGACATCAATGTTCAATTATGGGAATATAACCTGGTTTGTCAGGTTGAGGTCGAGGAGTTTGACTTTCTTGAACTTCCCTTTGAGATCACCCATGATCTCAACTCGGGGATCACATGGCTTGTTCAGCACTGAATCTTTAGAAACTACAATCCTGCTCCCTCTAGCTCTCGGCATAGTGATTCTGGACTATCAACAGACTTTGATAGGATAACTGGGATTGGGGTTCACGACTGAGGGCCAAGGGATGGCACAAGCTTGAGCACAATTCAGAATTCACAAGGCGCTAAGTTCTCTCTGGGAAACAATACATCTTACCCCGAGTTCACACAACCATATACTCAGGCTAAGTTGGCAAGTTCTATAATAACTACTAAGGTTATTCATCATCAACCCTATAGACACAACTTGGAGTTGAGTTGTCCGATGGGACTGGTTAATGGGGTAGATCTATTGGTTCATCCTAGCATTTATTGAGCAAGTGGGTCAGGGACATGGTCGACCTTAGACCTTACCATTTAATGGATGAGAATCCTTGTAGGAATACCAATGGCATATTTGTGTATCACGGCTTTATGGTTTAACAACTTCCAGACGGGTTACTATAGCAGTCATAAAGGCTATGAATGGACTAGGTTTATGTGGTACATGGACTAGGATTGTGTCTGAATTTTCTCTCACTCGTACCACAAAGGGGTCCCCATCACATTAATGACTATCATTAATAGATTCATGGCTCTTTTGATCCTATGTTGTTTATTAAGAAGTTCTGCACCAAAACAACACTTAGCTAAAAAATAAAATACATGTTGCGATGCAATAATGCACACTTTGACTTTATTAACTAAATTCACAGCAATTGAACAAAAAATTCAAATCTAGCTACTATACATGCTCCTTTAGACTATAGCAACAGTCCTTTAGCTTAGTTCTGAGACATATAGGGTTTCAGGTGAGCGCCATTCACCCATCTTGGCCGAAGTATACCATCAAATTGTGTGACTCTGAATGCTCCAGAAGGTCGGATCTCTTCAACTATAAATGGTCCCAACCAATGCATTCACAACTTGACTAGATGTTTCTGGTATTGATTGTCATAAAGTAGGACCTTATCTCCTTGGGAAAATGTTTTATTCTTAATGTGTCTGTCATGCCAAGCTTTCTGCCTTGATTTCTCAATTGATTGATGAAATTCTACTAAAAACCTGGTCTCTTCAAGTTCTTGCAACTTCGTAAGCCTCTGTGCGACTGATTCATCCTCTGACATGTGTGTAATCTGTGCAATGTATAGAATCAGGGTAATGAATTATGTAGGTAGTAAAACCTCTTTTCCATAGACTAGCTAAAATAGAGTATACTTGTGGAGTTTCTTTGTGGTTGTCATGTAAGCCCATAAAACTATTGGGACTTTGTCATCCTAATCCTCCCTATTTGTGCAACAAACCTTCGTTAATCCTCTCTCTGGAATCTTGTTAAATGCCTCTACTATGCCATTGGATTACAGGTGGTAGGGGATACTTTTATGATGTTGAATTAAGAACTTCGTTGTAAGCTTCACTATTGTACTACTGATAAAATGACCACTCTGAGCACTGGTCAGACTCCTAGGAAAGCCAAACCAAGTGATAATACTTTCAAAAATAAACCTGGTGACAATATCGGTCGGGAAATCCTCGACAACTTTTGCCTTAGCCCAATGTATAAGGTAATCAGTTGCATTAATAATATACCTAGCCTTTGAATGCTTAGTTGTGGGGTTGATCAGCCCAATGAAGTCAACCGCCCATTTCTCAAATGCTTACAGAGCTCGAACTAGTTGAAGATGCAATTCATCTCATCGTGATGGCTTGCCTACTCTCTTACAGACATCGCAAGATCTAGCATATTCCTTCGCATCCTTGAAGAGTGTGGCCCACCATAATCCATATTGGAGGACCTTCTACGCAGTGGTCTTTCCTCCAACATGGCCTCTCGCAACTCCACTGTGGCACTCCCATAGTATGTCTTGTCTTTTGTGATATAAGACACACCTCCTAAGGATAATGTTAGTGTCATAAGTCACTCCTGGATTGTAGCAGGAGTAGAGTCCGATGCCCATCAGTTTTTATGTCACGATTTGTTTATAAAAAGAGGGATTGACTGGAAGTAAACTCAATACAATATCATTTTAACTCAAAATCCTAGACTGGGCTATGCATGAACAGGCGAGGTCTTAATTTAACTTCAGACAGTATGTTGTAATAAGGGTGAGTAGGAAGAAGACTTATGTGAGAAAGTGCGACGACCTGCTGTGAACATCAAGCTTCCAATAGCCCGAAGAGGAAGAACTATGAGACACTAAGATATGCCTGGATGACACAGTTACAACAACATCGGGATCAAACCTGCATCACAGTGACTACTGTCACAAATCGATTGGATATTCCAATGAGATACTCAGGGTAAGAGGGGAAAAAAGACACAGGAAACTAATTAGAACTGGTAATAATATTATTATGATCTAACATACATCACAACAACATAGGTACCCTCGACTGGATACTCCAATTCCAAGTGTTCTAACACAACAATTTACAAAGAGGTGAAAAGAAGTTGACTGACTGTCATTAAACAAGAAGATTTCACATACATATACATAACCAGAGAAACCGGTGCTTCATTAAAACTTTACAATAGGGAGCTTAGCTCTACCAACCATCCCCCTACAAAAATACAAAAACTGAGTATATATACTCAGAGAAATTCACCACCTTGGAAGCAGGAGGTTAGTTGAGCCATTAAATTCCAAACTAGCGTGTGCAATCTCTTCTGATCATATGAGGACATCGAATCAGCATGGCTCTCAAGAAATCTATCAACAAGGTGACCTTGGGCAGACTTCCTGCCAAAACCTCCATGTCTTACAATTAAGGAGTGAGGCAAGGTTCCAACCACCTCCTGCCACTTTCATTTACTTCTAGCAAGGATTAGGATCAATGCCAAGTTGAATTGGCACCTGGAGAATGTAGCAACCCCTCCTACAGCTAAACTCGACGCTTTGGCCCTTTGCGCGGCTCTTTCTATTATCCCAAGCAACCACGAGCTGTGACCCTATGCCTATCTTCAAAAGCGCTTTTGGTATTTCACGTTTAGGCAATTCCAACTGCAATAAAGGAGTGTCCCTGGCCTTCAAAATCCCAATAGCCAAAATCGTGATGGTGATTAATCACGCACCACGTGTCCCTTGAATGGACGATTCAGACTACCTCGACGCTTTCACTTGGACTCTCCCAAAGTGCCCCCTCTACAACTCAGACTTGCACCAAAGGTTCCTTTACATTTCATGTATCGGGGATGGAAGGGAGTCGACCCTTCTATTTCGAAGTCCTAGTAGCCGAAATAGCGACCGAGCCTGATCAGGCACCATGTGTCCCAGCTGGATCGGACAGTCGCGATCATTTCAGGACTTTGGCCATAAGGGATGAGCCCAAGCGCTCAACCTCGTGCAACTTTGTGGCTCCGACTTACCCGAAGGTCGTCGATCTACTCCATCGATGGATCCTCATCGTTGAAAACAAAAATGCTCGTTCGCTTGATCTTAAGCCCGGAATGGACTTCTGCATGCTACGCATGGCGCTCATGGTTGCGACCTTGGAATAAAACACATTTGATGGGTTTTTAAACCCCATTTCTTCGCATTTTACACCAAGGGCCTGAAACTGGAGAGAAACACCCCCCTTACAAGAATTAGTGATAACAGATACTATCTAGGCCCAACTTATACAATTGCCCCAGAATCATTTGATAGTCCACTACTCTAACCACCATATGATGTTTCTGAGTTGCGGAGTACATTTCTAGGCAGGCCCCTGTACTTAAGAAGACTGTTATGTCTTACAGGTATTCTGATATGGCCTCATCCTAGAACAGGTATGCATTTGGAAGTTGATTATCGACTGCACCGCCACTTTCTCCTGATTCTAAACAAGACAGGTTATCAGGGCCCACATTGCATCTTCTAGGTTTAAAGATCATTTCAAATGAAAATTCCTAAAATAGTAACAACCATCGACAAATTCTTCCTTCCAAAACAGGCTTGATAACTAGATATTTTAACGCAGAATGATCAGTGAAGAATTTAAAATGAGACCCTAACAAGTAATGTCTAAACTTTTTCAGAGCGTAAATCATATATAAACCCTTTTTCAGAGCGTAATGAGACAACTTCCTTCTAGCAAGGTAGATAGGATGATCCATGGCTCCCTCTCCTAGTTGTGCTAAGATTGCTCCCAGGGAAATACCTGATGCATCTACGTGCACATGAAATTCGTTCTCCCAGTTCAGAAATATCAGAATAGGTGTTGTGCTTAGCTTTTCCTTCAGGATGTCAAATGCTTTATCGCACTCTAGCGTTCACTAGAACACTTCTGACTTCTTTATAATATTTTCCAAGGGTGTAGTAATTTTTTCATACCTTCTGAATAACCCGTGATAGTAAGCTCTGTGCCCCAGCATGGAGCGCAATTGTTTAGCGCTTGTAGTTGGTGGCAAGTTAAAAAAAACCACAACTCTGGTTGGGTCTACCAATACTCCTTCTTGGCATACTATGTGGCCTAACAAATTTCCATGTGGCACACAGAAGATACACTTTCTGAGGTTCAAGGATATCTGCAATTCCCTACATCTATCAAACATTAGACATAGTAGCGCTACATGTTCCTTGAGTAAATTGTATACTGTCCAATCGTCCATATAAACTTCTATAAACTTGTGAATAAATTCTCAAAAAGCTGCTATTACAATCCGGGAAAAAACTACAGGGGTGTTCTTTAAGCTGAAGGGCATCACATTGTATGCAAATGACCCCCATTATGTTATGAATGTGGTCTTATTTTTGTCTTCTTCGGCATTCCTCACTTGGTGATACCTTGAAAATCCATCTGTAAATGAGTAATATTATTTCCCCGCAACCTGTTCTAGCACCTCGTCAGTAAAAGGTGTTGGGAAAGGGTCATGCATGCATGCAGAGTTAAGGATTTTTTACTCTACACATACCCTAATGTCCTTTGTACCTTTCTTTCTTTGGATGACTATTGGGATAACCCATTCTGCGTCTTCTACTGGAAAAATAAGTCCAACCTCAAGCATCTTGTCTATTTCCCTCTTAACCTTCTCTTTCACCCTGAGGTTAAGACAATATGGTCTATGCCTTATAGGCTTTGATCCTGGTTTTAGTTCAATTAAAATCTCTCCCATAGCTCCTTTAATCCATTTTAGCTCTGAGAATGTCTTTGGGAATAAGTCCTCATACTCCCACAATAGGCTATGTATTTCTTGGCTATTTTTCTCATTCCAGTAATCTCCTACCAAAGCTATCTTAGGTTGCTATGTGGTTCCTATATTGACTTTTTGCAACTTCAATGGATAATTATAAGAACCATCAGTCTAGTTGGGTATGGTGTTTTGAATATCTCTGCTTCCTTATGTTTCCTTAATGGCTAAGTTTCACAACTCTTCTAAATCATTCGGGTTTTCCAAATCCTTCTCAATATTATAGCATTATATAGGTGTCTTTTATGTGTCTAGGTGAAGGTTATACTGAAGTGATTGGCTATGCTTTTCACATACCACTAGGTCTTATTTCCATTCACCAGCATCGATAAAAAGGAATTATTTAATTCTTTGCAAGACTATCTTAAGCTCGGGATACTTACTTGTAAATGAGAAGTCCTTGCAAAATTTATCTGCCAACGGTTGCCAATCATTGGTCTATCTTCTGGTTTCTTCATGCATGCACCAATATTTCATAATCGGCCTTAGAGAATGGGGAAATACTTGAACCCACAAGCGATATGGTATTTCCGCAACTTGCCATTGTCTCACACATTGTTCAATATGTGCTTTAGGATCAAACTATCCATTGAACAGTTGCGCAACTCGGAAATCTGTCCCCATATCTGATTCCAGCTGCTCCTTATCTTGAAATCTATATCAGATAGATTGCTTCACATCCTTCCAATTCTCAAGGCTTTGTGACTAGTCCACCATCTAGCAGGGGTGTCCTGGAGGGCTAAGTCTAGAACTAAAATCCTTCGATCCTCTGCTATATTTTCTTCTGTGCTAACCAGAAAATTGTCAAGTTCTGAGGTACCATCATATATCGGGTGCTCTCTAACCTTGGTTCCAACCCATATGGTTTCTCTGACAGTTGCACATCTTCTTGAAAATCCTTCATATGAACCTTGCTTCCAACTGTCAAATGCTATTTTTGAATCTTCTTCCATAGATTTTATGCTCCTCCAACTTACTGATCCATCAATAGTAGGATTTATGTAGTCGTTTCTCATTCCTGTTGTTACAGTGTATAGTTTCTCCAAATATTCTCCTTCCATATTGTTGTCTATTGGGTCCGTGTATCAAGGGCCTACATATGGATCCAAGGGTTGAACTACTTTTATTCCATCTACCTCAAATTTCATAGTGTCTCTCTTTAGGTCAATCACCGCATAGCTATCGTAAGCCCAATCGATACCAAGCAGTTCAGGATAAGGGCCCTTATCCCCCATTATTTCAATCACCTCAAAATCAGCTACAGTCTTCACTCCTGCAACATCTATTTCCACATTCTCCAGTCTTCCTATTGGAAAAATACAGTAACGATTGGCCATTCTTAAGTGGATTGGGGAATATGTCAACTGGGGCTTCCCTGAAGCTTCCCAAGTCTTTTTAGGAAGTATATTAACATCAGATCCTAGATCTAACATAAAATCCTTAATTTCAAACTCATCTAGTTGGTTTGCTAATCTAAACTCTTTTCCAATCTGTATTTTCCTTCTTTGCACTCTCTAAGTATTCTTCTCAAGAAGATTAGTCCTTATTCTAGTTTCTAGAGCTTCTTCAGTTCCTAGGACTAGGTACAGGGCATTGCGCAACTTTTTTTTCAATTGGTCATTACCAAGAATATTAGAAAATAAATAAAACCAAATTTCAACTACATTTTGTGACTGCTCATGTTGTCTTATTGGGACTACAAGGTTTCGAGGTGCAGGGGGTGAAGCAGGGACTTGCGCAATATTAGGATAAACAATAGGCTAAAGGGGTTTTTCTTCCATCTTCGGGCCAGGGATACTCTGGAATACTTCTATTGCATTTTTAAAGAACAACTTATGTTTCATAAAATCATACATGTCCTCCTTAGGAGTTTCTTTCTAGATCTGAGGAATATTATCAGCATCTACGCTAGTCTTTTCTCCTCCTCGAGTAACGATATTAAGGTTGGGTAGTTGTCCTCTAATGACTCTCTTTATCTCTGAGATTATAAGATTAGTTCCTCGTTGACGTACCCAATCTTCCAATTTCACAATTAGCTTTGGGAAGTCTTCATTTCCGTGCCCATCGGTTCTGTAGTGATAGCACCATGGTCGCCTCGGGTGAGGACAATATCTAGCCAAGTGGCCTTTCTCATCACAGTTGTAGCATCTACTAGTCCTCTTATGTTGGTTCTCCCTCCTCTGAATTCTCCTCCAACTCCACCTCCTCAAACTCTTCCTGATCCCTGAGGGGTTTCATTCACCCTGAATGATGTTTGATCCATTCTATCTACAAGTGCATCCAACGCTCTACACTAATTTGTAGCATGTGTGGTAGATGCGCAAAAATCACAATTCACAGTATTCGATAATGTTGAATATTTATGAATAATGGGGCACTGTCTTGTCCCATTCCCATGGATTCAGAAAATCTCACAATACTCAACTAACAACGATGCTTGATTACCTGGAAAAGAATGATACGGAGTTGGGGTATGGAATGGTATATTCGGGGACACTTGGACAACTCCTCATATGGGTCTTGGTAAGGGTCCCATTGGATTCTAAGGAGGTCCCATTCCCCTCATCCATGGATATTCGTTCACTAGATGTCCTTCTATGTAGCATATGGTACACCAGACTTGCAATTGTCCTGGTCTGGGTATCATTAATTCTTGAATATTCTCTGTAAGTGTTGATATTTGTCCTTGTAGTTGTGCCAAATTTTCATCTGTTGGGGGTTTGGTTCCTCTCAGGCTCCCTATATATCCTTCCATGGCTTCAGTCTTCATTGATTGTTCCAAGGCATCTATCAAAGTGGCCATCCATTGTTGTGTTAATGGAATCCATTTCAAAGGTAGAAATCCCTGGATATACCATTCTCTTTGATGTTCCTCATGAATTGGATGCACTAACCTCCCTATAGAATCTTTAAACTTCTGACTATATTCCCAGGCCGATTCACCTCCCCTTTGTTGAATTTATCGCAACTCATATAGAGCTTGTTGTTCTGAGGAGGTAGCTTAAACTCCTCTATGAATTTTGTTCGTACCTGGTCAAGTGTGAACGCTTGTCCTTGCACTCCTGGAACACCTGGCTCAATACCCTTCATGTACCATTTGAGAGCACGACCTCTCAAGGTAGTCTGGAACTCGACCAATTTATTTATTTCTAGAGTCCCTCTAGACCTCCAGATTGCTTCACATAAGAACCAATGTTTCTAAACATTTTCATCTCCCTTACCCCAGAATTATGGGTATCGAGCAATCAAACCTCCTTTGTTACTATCCATTACTGATGTTACTGCTCCTAAGAAGCTAAAACCTAATGGTCTTGGTTGCGATCTACCGGGGGATCCCAATATCCTCCCAGTATGTGCACTTCCCGGTTGTGATTGACTAACTTATTGTAATGGAACGGGAATAGCATAAGAAGGTAGTATACAATTTACCACTTGTATAGAAGACACTTTGGGTAAGGGTGATTTGGGGCTAGTGCCACTAGCTTCAAGGTAGGTTTCTTTGATCTGGGGGGTTTCTTTCTCATCCTCTAGAGCAGTCTCTTTAGTCGGATTCCCGATATTTCCTGGCATCGGGACTGAATCTTCTCTTTCTTCTTCAAGATCCATGTCGGCTTCCTTTTCCCATACATATACATCTTATTCTTCTTGTCCACCCTCTTGGGGAATTCTTTCTCTCTTTGCTTCTTTCTCATTTAATATTTGACTGGCCATTCTTTCATGTCTTCTCATCTTTTGCAACTCTTCCATTTGTCCTTCCTCGACTTCTCCTGGTCTGAATTCTTTCCAAAAATTCTTGGACTGTTTCACTACTTTCTTTATCTTACCGCGCCACCACTTCTCAACTATGGTGACTCTTTTCAAGGCTTTCTCATCCCTCGAATCAATTTCTTATTTCTCCCTCATTTTTCAAAGAACCCTCTCCCCTCTCTAAGGCCATGATTCCACCCCAAGCAAGTTTGTTTACATTGCCATCTCAGTCGGGGACATAGTAAGCATCCCCTCCTCCATCAAGAAAACCTTAATCCACAGGGGGATTTCTCTCAATAGTCTTCCCCTTGTGTCTTTCTTGAAATCTACTTCTCCCCATGAAAAAGATTGGTGATTCTCAACTGCAAACTCGATAATGTATCCTTCTAATGTTGTATTAACCCAAAAATCGATCCCTCGCATTACTGGATGATCCAGTCAATGAAGCGCTACAATATTTTTTGTATCCAAAGCACAGGTCTTCTTGACTCGTTCTTGGAATTTCAGAGCTTCTTGGACCCTATATATCCATTGGAAAAGTTCTTCCAGAAACTTAACCCAAAATATCTTGTACTGGTCACTAGATCTTTCTGAGTAAAAGACAACCTCCCATGTATCTTTCACAGATTTCCCTCGCAGCGCCGCTTATTTCCCTATGAAGGAGTCGCAATTTTCTCCCACCACTGGTGAATATCGGATCGGTGGATCCATGGAATAATTCTCCCTACATGTTCCCTTTTAACGTAGGTCCCGACAATGAAACCATTTTGTTGGCGCGGGTTTGATCAGACCAAGGTCCTTCTCAGGTTACCAACCAAAGGTACCGTGTAGTCTAGAGCGTTGGCATTTTTATCTTCTCCATAGAGAAGAAGTCTCACCCGAAGCGCAACCAAGACAAGAATATAGGGAAGGGAAAGGAGAATACTTAGGCAGGTTTCCAAAATCTTCAAGATTCACCATAACCTTGTGCAAGATGAACTAACCAAAGAACATATTTGAACTCATTCATAACTAGTAATAGAGACAACGAAGTTACGACAACATTTGCACACAGTTATAGCGTATTGATCTTATCATACATAAAGAAATACAGTAAAGAGACGATTCATAATCATAAACAGAGAATTACATACAATATTTCAAAATTCCAGGTTCTTCCATATATATTATCAAAAGAGATTCTCAGATACAATTTGACAGATACAAGTCATTACTTTGTTACAATCTTTTCTAGTTCCAAATTGATTCCTCAGAGCTCTATCTACCCTTTTCCCAAAATGGATGTGAATTACAATCACGTAACCTACATGGAGTAAATGATAATCTGTCTACACCCTCTATGCCATCGTAAATGATAATTTGTCTACACCCTCTACGCCATCTACCCATCTATATTAGATAACCCTTTACAATCATATACATCTCATATATATATAGGATGACTGGGATCTTTTGGCTTTATACTTCACATGCTTTCTTGTTCTTGTTTTATTGCAACTTATTTTTCCTTGTTGGTGTTGTGTTGTCCCTCTTTCCAACCATTTTCTGTTTCTTTGCTTGCTCTACTGTCCATCTCCTTTTTGGCTTGCACAACTTGTGTTTGACCAAAATTGGGACTATAGTCTTCCTTACGCAACTTCTAATAAAAAAAAAAGGGCCCAAAATCTTTCATTGGACCAGTACCTATGTGACTTCAGTGATCATGGGGGATCAGATTGTACTCCATTGTATACAAATATCTTCAGATTGATTTTGAGACTGGTTTTACTGGGCCTTGTTCGTGATTATGATATCCTTTGGCATGTATCCGCCTTTATATTTCCTATTCATGTCCATGAAAAATTGTTCGATATATTTTCACATAGATCTGCAGTGTAATTCAAATTGGCAGCCATGTGTGCAAAGTCAGTACAGATTGTAATATTCTCATGAGCAACTAGTTCTTCTAGCGAAGTCTCCATTACTCCACTTCTGGGTATTATAATGTATTTCGGCCATCATAGATACTCCTATGACCTCACACATTAGGGGGCATCTGTTATAGCAATATTTGCCTCACCCTATGCAAATTTGCTCAAAAAGCCTTTTTCCATTTCCCTATGCAAACTTGAAGTCCCTTTTTGCAAATCTTAGAGATAAAACAATATTTTTCCACATATACGCCCCCTAACTATTATACAACATGTGTATACACAGGTTTCATAGTTACAACCCACGTACATCGGGTTTTGTCCCCAAAATTAAAAAATAGTGTCGGGTTTCCATGTCACATCACAGGATCCATGATCCTTGACCTTCCATATACTAAAAACATTCTAACTCGAACCTTCAGTTCCATTTGAAGGCTATAAACGGGCCATATCCGAGCTATGGAAAAGAGGAGAAGAATTCAACTTTGAGAGCAAAGTTACTCTGGAGAAATTATTCACTTCATATTGAGTCTACATCCCTTTTTCCTTTTAAGTCTAAACATATTGTTCATCCCCAAGCTCTTCCCTACCAGATTGAGAACCTCATTGTCTCTCTTATATGATATTTCCTTTGCTAGAGGATTGAAGTGGTGGAGGCCCATCTGGAAGGGACTTAGTTTCTCAGTTCTGAACCATGTCGACATAGAAGTTTGTAATTCATTCACTTTTGCTGATTACATTTTAATAGAAATACTCTTTTATCATCCAATTAATATCTTACAAATATTTGAATTTTTATTCCATGGGAATATTTGTTATGAATGTTGATGGATTATGCTATTGAATATGATAAATTTATATATTATCACCATATTCTTGAGTTTCTTGGTTGTTGAGGACAAGTTGCAGGTGTATCGCTTTGGGTCAAGTGCTCAACAATGGACTTCATCAAACATTTGGACGAGGTAGACTCTTTATCTTGTCTTGTTAGCATATTTTCTTATATAGCATACATGAGATTAGAGATGATTTTTGCAGTCATTTTATTCTGTTGTGGTTTACCCCTAGCCATAGAGAGATTTTCCTCGTAACATAACATTATGAGGAATTACAGACTGAAAATTAAATGCACGGGATGAATCTTTGTTTCCTGCTACATTTACCAACTGACTATGCTCAAGGTTTCTATGGACGAACAAATCTGGTTACAAGAAACTCTTTAACTCCCCAAAGTGTCAAACCTAACAATGAGTTTCTTCATTGTCTTTTATTCCTCTCTCTCATGCCCTAAAATTGCTTCTTGAAACCATTTCCAGCTTCTTGATTATTCTTACGACTTCTTGATTCTTGAGCAGTTTTCCTCCCAGTAAAATTTGGTTTCCCTTCACCTAGGTGAAATTATGTTAAACTAAGATTGTGCAACATCTGGAGATTCACAGACCAACATCTTGCTTCCATTTTTCCCCTTATCATGCTTGCAATCATTTTTTTGGGCGGTTGGATGCTCAAAAACAAATTTGTAGAAGCGTGAGATTCAATAGTTGTCATATCGATCTCAGGGATTAATCTCAACTGTTGATCGAGTTTGTATTTGTCGGAATGATTGAGGTTTGGGATTCAAACAAGACTCCGACTAGGGAGCTACGATATTACATCTTGACTGTCGATCTAAGATAGAGTGAAATTTGGACCGTTGTCGGAGTGAGGCCTATTCAGATTGTTGAAGGATCAGTTTTAAACGGGACCCTGAAAAAAGAACTTCAATGACCGTTGATCCATTGGAGGAACTAAAAACACACAATAGTCATTGATCTCACTGAGGCTTTAAAAGAAAAAATTGGCTAGGGAAAATACCATCACGCTGACATAAGCATAGACACGTAGAAATTTCTAACTGGGTTGCATTGTCACTAATGCGGCAGAGGGGTAAGACATATGTCACTCAGATTTGACATGTTTACCTATGTATGTGGTAGGTTCCACCTGTCCATGTGGAAGTTGATGATTTTCCCTAACAGTTTCCTTCTATCATGTTGACTTGACACTTGACCGAGAGGCTCCACTATCTGAGGGAAGATCTAGACCATTGATTGGTCCCACTTGAATGAGGTTTGAATAGATGTGGACCATTCATCATAGTTGTTTCCTCTTCAGAGTGTTGCAAGATCTATTTCAAATGGAACTCTGAAAAGAGCAATGCGAAGTAAATCTCAACCATCGATCTGGAGTTGCATAGAGAGGTTCAAAACGCATGAGAGTCGTTGATCTAACCACAGTAAAAAGTAGAATTTTGCAAAGGAAAAACACATCATGTCGACATCATCTTGGACACGTGGTAACCCTTTATTCACCTACGTTGATGTCAATATGGCAAGGAGACATGACATATGTCACCCAAATTTGATATGCTTCTAGGGAACCTTTGGTGGGTTCCACATGTCCACGTGGCGACCACTTGTTGGATCTGACAGTACTTCATTGGTAGGTTTTCATGAGATCTGGACCATTGATCGGTCTCCCTTAAAAGAGGTCCAAAAGAAAATCAGGACCATCCTTTGGAGGTGCCCATTCGAAGTGATGAAGGATCAAGTTCAAGCAAGACTCCGAGAAGATGACGCGAAGACAAATCTCGATCGTTGATCAAAGGAACAAGAGATCAAATGAGATTTGTTTATCTCACCATGGTGGAAAAAAAAATAGGCTAAGGCATGAACATTATTATGTTGACATAACCTTGGACACATGGCACCTTCTCATTGGTTTGTGTTGGAATTGATGTGGCAGACATGTATGACATGTGTCACCCAGATTTGATATTTTCACTTGTGCATGTGGTGGGTTCCCCATGTCCATGTGGCAACTTCTAGTTGGGTTTGACGAGGCTTTGTTGGCATGTTGACATGACACCTGGCCGGGAGGATGTGGGATCTGAGATTATATCTAGAACATCCATCAGGGGGTGCATCTACTTAAATCTGTGTCATCCATTGTAGGTGCACTATCGGAGCACTTGAAGCTTGGTTCCAAAAGTGACCCTAACTAAAAGACTCCAATGACCTTCGATATGGAAGTGGGCACGTGGTGAGATCTAAGATGTCAATCTTTTGGGGTCTGAAAATTTGTCGATTATGCACGTTTATGTTGTGGTCTTGTGATAAGCCCTCTTTTTACTCCCGATAAGAACCTGAGAGCTTGAACTTTCCTTAGAAGCAAAAAAGCATGGGTTTTTTGCAATTTTCTTCGACCTGCCTCGAGTTAACTTGGAAGTTTTAGCTCATAGGCTCTTGTAATTCCCCCTTCTTCCACTAATCTATCTAATCTTAGACATGCCACTTCATCAAACCTTCATATCTTTGACATGAACAAATATATCACTAACACAAGCTATGTTTTTAAGAGGGGGAGCATGGTAATACTTTTTCAGCTAAAAGTTGTTGACACAACTAGTGGTCAACACCATGAAAACCTAAACTATCATAGGGATAAACAAAACATTGTTTAGGGCCTTAAAAACATGTTGGAAGTTTGGGACGTGAAAAACTAGAGAAAAACTACCAAGATGGGGAACTGTTTTGAGTTAGTGGAAGAGGTGGGTGGCCACCAATATTCACCTGGATCAAACTATGAATAAAACATATTATGTCCACCTATAACTTCATTTACAAATTTTTCATTGCAAATGATTAGCGTTCCACACATTAAATTATAAAAACATTTCCATCACATATTAGATACCCTAAGTAACAATAAAATCCATCATTTAATTTCAAATTTAACAAAATATAACAATTTATTTCATTAATATGAAAGTGAGAAAAGTTACATGCGATCTCAAATTTAGAGAAATAATTATATACAGAGTACATCACAATAAATACACAATATTTTTCACATTTAATGAAAGACATCACTATGTCTTTTCCAATAGATAGAAAAATATCATCCACACAATATTTTCATTGCAAACCTTGTTTTAAATGAGTATACTCCCATGACACTCTTGACCATAGACATAAATGACATTGAGATTCCCTTTGACACATTGTAGAGTGACAATGGCCTCAAGGTCCATTCTAAAATTTCCCTTCTCATAATAGTAGACCATCCTCAAGGACTTGACTAGGTTAATTAAAGTTGCAATCATAGGACTTAAAGGACTAGAAAGAGAATGATCGACTTCTTTCTACTTGCTTGGGCGCAAAGGGGTTCTAAACCTCAATAGTTGCACCATCTTTACTATAGAGAACATTGTTGAGGAGGTAGGTGGTGCATCTACTTCCATCTCACTAGGATTTTAATGTGAGATTAATTTCATATGATATGAATATGAAAGTCTTTGGGGAGGGAAGTATTAATCTCTTGTTTTTGAACAAAAAATATTTTGTTGCATCATCTTCAAAGCCACGTGAAGATGAATGCTAGTTAGAATCATTCAGGATATCTTCAAGGCTATGATTGTTCTACAAGAAAGCATTCCCATTATTTGTTGTTCAATGACACATTAAGTTTGTATAACAAACAAAAATCAATGGGGGAGAGAGTCTAATCCCTAAGCATGAAGGCCAACTACAATATGGACAATGATGATGACATGCAAAGGATATGTAATGTCTAGGTGAAAATTTTGATTTCAATCATGTGGAGCAAGAGGAACAATCCAAATATTGGGATAACATCATTGAATTTTTGGGGACAAGTAAACACTCAAATCAACACATGTCATTTTGGAAAGAAAACGATTTTCTAAAAAACGTGTTCATCGAAAAGGTCATTAGATAAAGGAAGGTTGCATTTCATTTAATAAGGAAAAACGTGTGTTTGTAAACCAATGTGGAGTTAAGGAGGGATATGTTGACATGCTGGAGAGATGTTATTTTGTTTGAGAGAGGTGTGTGTTCACTGCCAAGTGATTTTCATATGTCCATTTAGAGGAAATATAACCATTATAGGAGAGCCTCCATAATCTTGCACATCACCTAAAATATGAAGAAGAGCCTCAAAATAGACCCTTGTCTATGTGAGGCCCTACAAAGCCAAATTTATAGAGGAATGTAGAGATAAATTTGAATCCCCAAGGGAAACAAAATACCTATGAAGAAATGAGGGAGCTCCATAAATAGGAATGGATTAAGAAACCAAGGTTAAAGTTCATATCTATTGCTTGGAAGGAAAAAAACCATTATCGATACTATGCTAAAAAAAATAAAGTATGTTGAGCTATGAAAAGGAGACCATCATCACTATGTCAAGAGTTTCCCAATAACAACTTCATGCCTTATAATATACCAAAGAAAGATGAAATCACTATATTTTAAGTAAATTAAATGGATTACCATTGTTGTTTGATAAGAAGAACTACTACTATTTACGTCAAGAATAAAGCATAACCTTTGATGAAGGATAACAAACACTACCATCACTATCTTGAAAGAATATCTATTGTGCACCTCATAAAGAAGAATATTTGCACCACCGTGAAACTTGATTACACACATGTCATGTACTAAAGTTATAAACAAGGTATAAACTTTAAGTAGTAGCATATACCATGAAGAAAGAGATGGAGTAGTATACTTCAAGGGTATATTTCTTAACCTTAGATCTCTAAGTAGTACACATAGCATATTTTTGTGATTAGATAAGGGAAAAACAAGGAAAATTTAGTGTTTGTAAGGTATTAAACTACCTTAATGTTGCTATAGTATAGTCAATGAAGTATACACTTTAGGTAGCTTTTCACTGCACCTCCTTCCAACACATACTTTTGAGATAGTAACTACCCAAAATTAAGTTGGGGGGAGAGAACATCAAATCAAAAACAGGGAAAAATAATTGTTCTCATCATGCATTGGTTAGTATCAACTACTCCATTAAGAATGGAACTTATACATAAGTGGACAACCTTTAGAAAGATGGTAAGGAGATAATGGATGAGACACTTGATATGAACTTGGAGTTCATTGTAATAATATATTATCATACCTTTGTCAAAAAGAAACTATGTTGGATGATTTTCAATTTACAAGTAACTTTAAGGAATGAAGGACCAATGCATAAGTTAAATACGTAAAGTAACTTTAAGGAATGAAGGACTAGTGCATAAGTTAAATATGTAACGGTGGATGAGGATTTGACATCCATATATGTTCAATTTTAGAATATTTCTCATGAATAATAGGATAAAATTCAAAGTGATATTGAATAAGAGTTTATAAAATTATATGAAATATCTTTGGATATGATCAGAAAATAATATGTAAGCAATTATAATTGTACAACAAAAATGGTAGGGTTTAAGGAGTATAATCCCATGGATATGATAAGAAAATAATATGTAAGCAATTATAATTGTACAACAAAAATGGTAGGGTTTAAGGAGTATAATCCCATGTCTTGGGTAGTAATAATCTTTAAATTGTTTTTTTTCCACACATGAGATTATCAATAATATGGAGAAAGAAAGAAGTAGCAAATTTAACCACTTTGTTTAAAGAGTTTATATTACAAAAATGGAAGATTTGGAATCTAAAGAAATAATTAAGAATTAATCATTAGAACCTTATCCAATTGATCATAAATCATTTTATAAATATTAATGTTGCAAACAATAATCCATTACTTGATGTTAAAAACAACAAGCATACAAAGTTGAAATAAATAAAGTTACAAATAGTGAGGAAGAAAGTTGCATAACTAGAAGCCATTCCTTCTAAGGGGAAGGGTGATGATTAAGTGGAAGATGATAACCATAGTTCTTTAGATAAGTTAATAAGTGTCATGGAGTTTGATTTAAAATATAACTTGACAATGCATTATGCTTAGACTAATTTAGAAATATTGAAAATAATATATAAAGTATCACATATGGTAGGAGAGAAATATACAAGTTTTGCTAAAGAGTTAGAAGTTTTGAGTACTCAGATGTGAAATAAAAGGTCACCCTACAAAAGGCCTTAGGGAAAAAAAGAAAAAAGAATCTACAATTGGACTTGCAAAAGAACACATTGTATTCTTGAGTACTTTGAATGCACCATTTTCCACATGACTACTAAATCTCAGAAGTTACAAACAATTATTGATAAGAAAACTCTTAGGCATGTAGGCAATATGATTTTCCTAACTTCCTTTGGTCGTTTGGGGCTCCAAGCATTCATGAGTTCAACACTATAATATCCCAGTTTTGATCCCCATATTATTGATGCATATGTATATGATGAAATGGATTTAAGCTAGACATATGCAATTTATAATTTGTATATTGAAATATAATATAAATACATCATAGGATGCAAATGAAGAAGGATAAAGAATGGGAGGCTAT
>JASDQU010370511.1:52444-63564 GCA_032191745.1 Picea mariana | reverse complement strand
GTGGCAGATTCACATTATCTCTTTTTAGAGGAGCCTCCTGCCTCTCATTGCATTTAATTTTTCTGAATTTTATTTCTTTAGTATTAGATTAAATTTCTTTTACTAATAATCCCTGTCAAGGAATGGCATGTTACAATTGATTCTTTTGCAGATTCTCGATTCAAGAAAAGGCCTACCAAGAAAGAACAATCTTACTACAAGCAGATCCAAGCTTCATTTTGTGAAGCATTGCTCCCTCTTTCTTCAATCCATTCATCTTCATTTCCCATTCAATATCCTCATCATTCATTCCCTTTCTATTTTCTTTCCTTTCCATTCCCTTTCCCCATTTTTTTCCCATTGCTGAAACACCACTCTTAAACAATATTTCCCCATTTTCCCATTGCTGAAACACCACTCTTCAGCAACATTTTTCCTCATTTTTCCCCATTGCTGAAACACCACTCTTTAGCAACATTTTTATTCATTTTCCCATTGCTGAAACACCACTCTTCAGCAATATTTCCCCCATTTTCCCATTGCTGAAACACCACTCTTCAGCAACATTTTTCCTCATTTTTCCCCATTGCTGAAACAACACTCTTCAGCAACATTTTTCCTCATTTTCCTATTGCTGAAACACCACTCTTCAGCAATATTTCCCCCATTTTCCCATTGCTGAAACACCACTCTTCAGCAACATTTTTTTCCTAATTTTTCCTCATTGTTGAAACGCCACTCCTCAATAACATTTTTCCTCATTTCCTAATTGTTGAAACACCACTCCTCAGCAACATTTTTCCCCATTTTCCCATTGTTGAAACACCACTCTTCAAAAACATTTTTCCCCTTTTCCCCACTTCTGAAACACTATTCCTTCAACAATATTTTCCATTGTTAAAACATCACTCTTTAGCAAACATTTTTCCATTCTTTTCCTGTTGCTGAAACACCACTTTTTCATCATTTCCTGTCATAAAAACATCAGCTCTTTCACTCTCACTTCTCCTATTTTTCATACTATATATTGTCCTTTCACTACCTTCTCCCATGATTAAACAAAACCTTGATACAATTTCTCTCATAAATCCAAAGTTTCTCCCATGATCACTGCAGATCTATTATGGATAGGCACTATATTTTTTGAAGTACGAATCAAAGGTAAAGATGAGGTATGTAAACTTTATATGTAAATACAATTGAACTATGGCTAACGAGAAGATCCTGATTCATTATTACCATTCACTTAAAGTCACTATTTTAGCAGTAGTTGTGGGGGGAAATATCAAAATTTTATGCCATCATTTCACATGAACCGACTACCGTCACTTCTTTTAACCCATTATTTCATTTTTTTTTTCACTATCATTTGCATGCCCTCATCCACAAAACTTACTCTATTTGGATGCGGTTACTTGACTCTCTAACTGTTCATTCTACTGAGATGAATAGCTATGGGAGGTCATGTTATACGATACGAACTCGCCACAACAACCCTGCTAGAATTGTATCCAGAAGTCTACCAAATCTTTCAGCAAGCAGGCTGACTAGGTTATTTTCAGAGGCTCCAGGCATTTGATCAACAACAGGTTCTTCAATTTGCTCGAAATCTTCAACAAGACCATTCTATTGTTCAAGGGGTTTAAATTCCAGTCACAAAGGATGATATAGCATAGGTTCCGGGTCTTCCCATCACTGGCATTAGATGGTTCAGCCGCAAACATATTATTCTAAATGCCCAACAAGATTTTATCTTGCCAGGAGAACAAGTTGAGCCTAAAGCCCAGGGTGTTCGACTTAGCTTGTTGCCGCCTCCTTGGCCGAAAGTTGAAGAGTTTGTCAAGCATTACCTTACCTGTGAAGGCTGATACTAGGTAGTTTACCAGTCTGACTGTGTCTTGTTATCTCATTTACAACATGCTAGACTGGTCAATATTCCTTACTATCTGCTTGGATGTCTTAGAAATATGTCGCATTATTGTAAACAGACTAAAAATCCCATCCTTTCCCTCACCCATCACCGTCTCATTCAATTACTCATCCAAAAGGGTTTTTCCCAACAAAACCCTCTCCCAAACAATCCATCCATAAACCCTTAGGAAGTTGTTGAACATCCTGAAAATCCTCATGAAGAGCAACCACAAAACCTTCCTGACCCTCTGGAAATACCTATTAATCCGCCTACATATCCAATTGATCCAATTAACCCTCCTACCATACCAAGTCCGTCCCACAATTTACCAGAATCATCTACTCCTACTGTCCATATCCTAGGTGATGATTCTGAAGCAGATAAACCTGATAACCCTCCCTACCCCATCATTGAGGAAAAACCCACTCGCAAAAGAAAGAAGAAAATTACTAATTTTCCTTCCTTTTTACCTAAAAAATGAATGAGGGCTTCAACAAAAGCAACCACTATTGCCATTACCCTAAACCCCCAACCCATTTTGCTAAAAACCCATACACCTCCACCCTCCCAAATCTCGGAATTTTTACATGTTCAACCCACAGGCACTGAAACACAAGAACCAGAGGCCCAAGGTGTTGCGACATCATTTTATTTACATCAAGTAGTTGTCACACAAGAACCAGCTACGCATTCAGTAGCTGTCACACAAGAACCAGCTAGTCATTCAGTAGCTATCACACAAGAACCAGCTACTCATTCAGTAGCTGAAACACAAGAACCAGCTATAGTTGTTACACAAGAACCAGCTACAACTGAAACACAAGAACCAGTTGTTGACTTCATTCCTGAAATACAAGAATCAGATGACCCGGGTGCTGCAACAATAGCTGTCACACAAGAACCAACTACTCATTCAGTAGTTGAAACACAAGAACCAGCTATAGTTGTTACACAAGAACCAGCTACAGCTAAAACACAAGAACCAGCTACTGCCCTTATTCCTGAAATTCAAGAATCATACACCCAGGGTGCTGCAACACTATTTTCTTTACATCAAGTAGTTGAAACACAAGAATCAGCTGTTGATTTTGTAGCCGCTCCACAAGAACCAGCTACTGAGGTTTTGACCGTTACACAAAAACCAGTCACCCCTCTTGATACACCGATGACAAATCAACAACCAGAACCATCAATGGCTTCTCTCTTACAAGAGAATGAGTTTCTAAAATCAGAACTGGAAGCTTACAAGCAAGAGTTGATAATGGCAAAGGAAGCCTATGACATGGAACTTAATTTGTATACCTTAGCTCGTGTAGCGGCCATGGCAGAGAAAAACACAAAATATGATCAGTATAGAGAGTATATGTGCAGCCAATGTGGGGATATTTATGATCAAGTAGGCTACAAAGTGGTTAAAATCCCAATGCCTGGAGCTTCCCCTACACCTACGACTTTTACAGTTAAAAAAGAGGAACGCCCTACTGTTACACAAGAACCAGTAGAACCTTCAAAAATTCCAAAAAGAAAAGCTAATCTACAGAAACCCTAGCCTACAACAACTATTAAATCAGAAGCTCCTATTTTCATTAGTAAAGTTGTTCAAACTCTGCCTATTGATGAATCTGCCCCTCCTGGCAAGATCAGTACCCCTACTTTTGTGGAACAAGCCACCCAGACTCTACCTCAGCCTACCACTTGTGATGCTGAAACACAAACTCTGCCTATTGATGAATTTTCCCCTCCTAGCAAGTTCAGTACCCCTACTCTTGTGGAACAAGCCACCCAGTCTCTACCTCAGCCTACCACTTGCGATGCTGAAACACAAACTCAACCATGGAATGAGCAGGTAATAATGGACAAATGGAAAAGGGAGTCTGCTATTACACAGGACAAAAGTTTGCAGGAGCACAGACTACTTTGGCTGAACCACATCTATTCAAACTGGAAAGCTTTGGAGAAAACACGCAAAGAATCTCATGCCCATAAGAAGCAGAATGAGGATTTAAAAAGCAAATTGCTCCTGATGTTTGATTTGGTACAAAAATTGTTGGCTGCTAGGAAAGCATCCTCAAATTACTCTATTTTCCTTATAGAACAACTTGCATTCTTTTAGATAAAATCAATCAAAGAAGGAAGACCCTATGCAGTCTTTAAACCAGAATATTTTTTTCAAACTTTTGTAGAAGCCTCTACTATTGATCAACATCTACTATGTGAGGTATATCTTCATAATGAAGCCATTCCTGACAACAGACAGCTTAATCTTAATCCTCTTGTTGGTGATATCCAGATTCGAGCACTCGCCTCCTTCCTTACCAACCAGATTACGTGGCAGAATGATTTTCTATCTGCCAAGCATAATGAAGATAACTGTCTCCTCTGGATATGGCCAGAACCACAGAATGTTGCCACTTTTGTTGCAGAATATTATCAATTTTTTAAGAAACCAGGGATGACCCAATATATACGGCAACTACAGGCAACAATACTTCAGGATTGTCAACAATTTATTAAATCCACAGAGACTGCTTCCCTAAAATCAAATAACATGTTTTGGAAACAATCTTATGAGAAAAGGCAGGGGCACAATCCCTTTAGTCCTACCAATTTTGAGACAGCAATCTCCTGGGTACCTAGTTACATCAAATGTGTCCAGCAATGTGCTGAAAATTGGATAGGTTATCAGTTCCATTTTTCCATTCTGTGGATGCCAGCAGAGAAGTATCAAGTTCATCATAAGTTTCCCAAGAAGGTTGAAGCAGCAGCCTGGCAAAGGCTACAACATGTTCAAGGATTCAGAGCCCCAACAAACAGTACTTTCTACAGCTACTGCTTAAGTAATTTGCACGCCCAGAGTCAGTATCCGGATTCTGATTCAGATTGAAGTTGCCTAAGGACATGCAACCTTTTTAGTTGGGGGGGATGTCAGGACCCTATAATGTACCTTTTTGCTCATACTTTTTGCTATCATTACATCCTTTTCCCACTCATATTTAAGCCTACATTATCACCTTAATCTATTGTTCCAAAGGTATATAACGTTTCTTCTCTTTGCTATATGTTTAATTTGTTTTACATGTAATTTTACGTTACTTTCATACTTAGCCATTAATTATAAATATATAGTTGCTGAAATAGTTTGAAGACTGCAGTTAATATATCATTGCTGCTTGAAGACCATGTTGCTGAAACAATCAAACAGTATGCAAATCCCGTTGCTGAAACAGTCTGTGATTTGTGATGCTGAAACAACATTTCACATACATCAATAACAAGAAAAGATAATTAAAGGAGTTATTACACTGGCTGCAATAGATGTACCTCAAGCCAGCACCATTACAACCACTGTAACAACATTTTGCTACGGAAGATCAGAATATCCTATTCCAGCATAGAAAATTAGATCAGACTAAGAATAAGATTTGTATGTACACATGTAATTTTATGCTTAATTGTACCAAGAGGATTCTCCTCTTTAAATAGGGGAGAAATCAGCATTAGAGGGGGATTACGGAAGGCTTAGCTAGAAGGAAATTATAGAGAAGGAGCGTGTTCACTTTGGATATTGTAACTTGTCACGTTTGACAGATGAATAAAAGATCATTCTGAGCATTTCTTCTTAGTTCCTTCCATTTCTGGGGAATCTTGTGAGAAGGAGAGGGCCCACCTTCTTCATAAGATTCACCCATTAGTTTCTGTAGTGTGTTAGCATTTTTTTTTATCTATACCTTTTTAAAAATTTGTTTTGTTGAAACTCTATTTCCACTAATTGTTACATCGTTTTCATACAATTCATTCCTAGGTAATTGTTAATCATTTTGATTGGTAATTCTGTTTGCAGAATGAGTTTATGAAAGTGTGATAGTTAGAGACAGGTGTTGAAGATTCCTAATTTGGGGAATAGGGTCATGTTCTCTGTTACAGAATAGTTAGTCTTCTTTGCAGTATGCTAAAAGGTTCCTTTTTCCTAGGTTGTTGTTTCTTAATGTAATCCAGGATTCTTCTGATAATTATTTCCTTTTGAATCTTAAACTCTGCAATAGATAGATTTTTTTTACTGTAATTCAGAGTAGAACTTCAATCTATTCAGAGCAAGGTGTGATTAGTGTAACTTTTACTACAACTTTGGATTGCTTTTGAGATTGAGCATATACAGTGTGTGATTGCCTTTGAAATAAACAGACTTCCCTGGGTTGACAATTTATGTAACACTTGATTGTTTTAACTAATAAGCAATTATAGTGACCAACACCGGGGCATTTCGGGACTTCTGCCTTTTAGGAGTTTCACCTCCCCTGTCTTCTAATATCCCGGTGCCAAATCTTGCAAAATGGCTCCACCATATCCAGGGTTGGATTGGCCTTAAAACCAACGACCACAATCTATTCGCCATTGAACAACCCTGGCCCTCATCTGCTTTGGCCCCACTCCATACAACCCTAAGGCTGTGACCCTATGTCTATTTTTTGGATGGCTCAGATCGATCCTTGATCGACGATCCCAACTGTTTCAGGACTTCTCGCACCGGGGATCCATGATGCGCCTCTTCCCCATTCTCCCAGTGACTAAAACTATGAAACCTCATATGTGCGCCATGCATCCTTTGGTTGGACGACCCTGATCAGACCTTGATCGACGGCTGCGATGTTGTAGACTTGGACAATTGAGATTAGTACACGTCATTTTCAGGGTTTCTCTTTCGCATATCTACAATGGAGAGGAGCGACCCCTTGTCGCTTAGAATCGTGATAGCCAAAATCGCAACGGGTCTAATAACACACCACGTGTCGATTGCTTGAACAACTTAGATTGGCATGGTTATCATTTCACTGTGGGTCCACCATGGCCATGTGCCCCTTGCCTTCACTGGCCCACTCCTTTCCATACAACCATCGGCTATGACCAAAGGCCAAGCTCTCGGGACTTCACATTTCGGGGCATAAGGTTGTGGGTGCGCTTGCTAATGGAAACCCCGAAATGTTGACTCTCGGGATCGTACAATCGGTTGCCACCTATCCCCCACCTAGATCGGATGGCGCAAATTAAATCGCAAATTTGGCCATAAGGGACGAGCCCTGGCGCTAAACCTTAGGCAACTCCATGGCTCTGGTTTACCCGATGACCGTCGATCTGCCTCGATTATAGATCCTCACCGCTGAAACCAGTCTTTGCTCGCTCGCTTGATTTGATTCCATGTTGGACATCTCTGGGTGTTACGCTCGGACGCTTCATGTGCAGGCTACGGACCTAGATACCCCTCTCCCCTTGACAACTATTGGTGATAACATTAGGATCCATGGGGAATAGAGTCCTCCTTGCGAGGCTCTAAGATGTCCTTTTGCAGTTCCAGTTTCCTTCTGTTGGGCTATGGAGTCGAGCCCCAAAACATCCCAGTGAGGAAATAAAGTCGATGAGTAAAAAAAAAAACAAAATAAACACACATGCTCCAAGGAGTTTATTTATGTACAAAAACCTAAGCTAACTAATTTTTAAAATGCGCTAGGTGAAAGCAAACTTCCACCATAGCCACCCAGACTGTCTGGTAACATGATCCTTTTCTTTCCTGCAGATAATCCACAAAAGGATAAGGAAGTATGACAGCAAAATGAGGACATGGCTTGGAATACTGACTATACCCCCAAATGATGATAAGGTGAATAAAACTGCACGCTCCAATGCTTTTGGAAAACACAAATCCATATAAAATCCCACAGGGTCACAAAATTTATATTTAGGGGAGCTCAACTGGTAAGAAATTAACTCCTGTCCTTTATTGCAGCTCACCCGTCGTGTGATGTTCTCAGAGTGCACAGGTGGGTGGAGAACTGATGCAGGCTGGCTGATACCAAGTGATAACTGCTCAATTACAGGTTCTGGACAGAAGTTAAAATTCCCACTAATATCCTCCTTTACATGCTCTTCTGTGAGTATTGGTGAACTAATGCAATTTGAACATTTCAAAAAATCTGAAATGTAGGACTCCATGTATATGGCCACGGGATCATGCATATTGTGACATAATCCTAGCTGCTTTAGAAGGCTAGGATGCTTCTCTGCTCATAAATAAATGCCCTTCTTCTTCATCTAAAACCAATTCTCGATCATCAATAGTTGTAGTTTTTTCTCCAGAAAAATGACGATAAGATAAAGGGGAAGCAATATTTAGACCATGATAACTATGATCGGTCAAGAACATACAACTATTTATGCAACCAGCTGCCGCTACATGCTCAAAATGTTCTGGAAACTGGTCATAAGATGGATATGTATTCCTACCCATAGAAAAATCTACAAATTATGAAGAACTTGATTCCAACTGTGAATCATACCTACTACCCGGTTGTTGTTCCAGATCAAATTCATGTTCACTATCTTCTTGCTCAAAATATGAAACAGATTAACAGTCTTCTTCCTCATGTTCAGACAAATCTGCCTGCCTATGAACCCACCTGCTAGCCCTGATGTTCTCTTCAACCTCTCCAGCATCCTCAAATAGATGTCTCAACGATGAATATTTCCTCTCTCTCAGGAGAAGGACGACCTCTGGATGTTGAGCCATGATATAATACACCATGGCAGCAGTCTCTGTGGGCCTGATCTCCACAGGCATGCTATGATAGACGTTGTACAACCTCCTATTGAAGACAACCAAGGATTCATCTTCCCCTCTCCTCAAGGCATTAAAATCAAACCAGTATTGATCAAGGTATTTGTTCTCACCCCAACACTTTAAAAAGGCATGGCATAGCTCAGTCCAAGAACCAATAGAACTGGCCTCCAAACATCTAAACCACACAACAACATCTCCAGACAGGGAATGTGAGAAAAGCCTCATGGTAACATCATCATGAATGATCTCAAACTGATCAATAAAGTTCTGAAAGGCCCCCAAGTGCCTCTCAGCTGTAACATAATCCTCCCCAAAAAACCGAGGAAGATACTCAAAGGAATCAAGAGGATAAGGGTTAAGGCGATATGGCAGCCTCAGAGGTTTAAACAACTTATTTCTGATTTTAATTTGAAAAGCAGTGGGTTGAATATGGGATTCAACAAGAAGATGGGGAGGCTCAGCAAGAATAACAGGAGGTAAAAAGATTTGAGAAGATTGCGAATTATTTTCAACCTCCTCAAGGCTACAAGGGTGATCAATTTCGAGAGGAGATTCAATACAGATCTCGCTTTTATGAATAGGCAGAGGTGAAGGTACAAGATCAGTATCTAAAACACAAGAAGGGGGAATGCTTTCTTTGTCCAAGGATGGATGAACAAAAG
Organism: Picea mariana; assembly: GCA_032191745.1. Taxonomy (NCBI): domain Eukaryota; kingdom Viridiplantae; phylum Streptophyta; class Pinopsida; order Pinales; family Pinaceae; genus Picea; species Picea mariana. The sequence continues at coordinate 54,401 of JASDQU010370511.1, read as the reverse complement.
AAGGCTTAAGGACATCTGAATATACAAAGCAGAGGATAATCCTCTCTATAAGTAAAGGGAAAGAGAGAAATTAGTTGATGAAGAAAAACGGGATTTCATGAAGCAAACTCATAAACTGATACCTGGTCTTTCCCTTCAGCATGGTCATCTTTCTATTAACAGGATCCTCTCCAGTGGAGTCTTTGATTGTGAAGTTGCCAGGTGAAAGATATGCAGAATGAGTGTGTCCAGTCTTTGTTTACCATCAAAGACCAGATCTGAGCGTTGTGTTCTCCCAGGGGCTACCAGGTGTAGCCAAAAGCAGTCACACTGAAACAACGGAACTGAGACAGTGGAGACATCACAATGGAGTCGCCAGGTGCAATCACGATCTTCAAAGGTTTTGAATTCTGATGCACCTTCAAAATCAGAAGTTCGTTGTCGTTTTACCTAGGGAAAATCTTCAATTTGTCCCCGACAACGGTGCCAGAAATGTTAGCACCAGGAGTCACTCCTGGATTGCGGCAGGAGTAAGCCCGATGCCCATTAGTTTTTTATGTCACAGGTTAATTATTAAAAATTTGATCGAAAGAGAATAAACTCAGAACAATATTGCTTTAACTCAGAAAACTCACTTGGAAATGCATAGATAAGTGAGGTCTGAATCTAACTTAAGACAGTAAGCTTGTATAGTGGTGAGTAGACAGAAGACACGTGAGGAAAGTGTGAAGGTCTTCTCTAGACATTCGGTCTTCCAGTAGCCTATGAATAAAAATTCTCAGATGCAATATCCTCTTAGTCTAAGAACTTCAAGACACTGAAAACATTGTAACTGCAAAGACAGTCAAACCTACACTACCATACAGCCACAACACTCGACTGGATCATCCATGCCTGAGATTTCAGAGTGAGAAGCAAAGAGATGAGAGAAGAATATGGATGCCATTAAATAAGAAGTCTCAAATAACAAACATAACCAAAGAACCAGAGGCCTCATCAAAAAATTACAATTGGGAGCTTATCTCTACCATCCCCCCCCNTGCGTGTGCATGGTCTTCTTGCAGACTGTGCACGCAGCTTCTTGTCTGACACTGGTTTAGACAGCATGGCTTTCACAGCGAACCTGTCCATCGAGGTACCGCAGGCTAACTGCTGCTGACCTTTCCCCACACCTTCCATTTATGGATTAATTTGAGGTCTCAAACACTTGCTCAATTTTCAATAACTATTTCTTCCATGGAGGGTGGCCGAGACTGAATACACAGGGGATGACCACGTGCCTCTCCCGAGGCTTGGGAGCTAGCCTCCTTTTCTTTGGGCTCCACTCTCAATATAACCCAGGGCCATGACCCTGCGCCTATCTTCAAATGAATTTCGACACTTTCCTTTTGGGGATTTTCACCTCCCTTGACTTCAATATCGCGATGCCTGAAATCGCGAAACAGTGGCTGAGATCGGCGGTCGTATTTTCTTCAAGATGGATGACCACGATATTTCCCTTGATCATACAACTGCCAATTATGTGATGCATGCTAGCCTTCTTTCTTGGACCCATTCGCCACATGACCAGGGGCTATGACCATGGGCCTAAACCTCCCAGGGCATTTTCGGACTTCTGCCTTTCGGGAGTTTCACCTCCCCTATCTTATAATCTCCTGGTGCCAAATATTGCGAAACGGCTCCACCATATCCATGATTGGATTGGCCTTAAAACCAACGACCATGATCTATTCGCCATTGAACAACCCTGGCCCTCATCTTCTTTGGCCCCACTCCATACAAACCTAAAGTTGTGACCATGTGTTAGTTTTTTGGACGGCTCAGATCGATCCTTAATTGATGGTCCCAACTGTTTTGGGACTTCTCGCACCAGGGATCTATGATGCACCTCTTCCCCATTCTCCCGGTGACTAAAACTATGAAACCTTAGATCTGCGCCCTACATCCTTTGGTTGGACGGGCCTGATCGAACCTTGAT
>JASDQU010370510.1:57544-70104 GCA_032191745.1 Picea mariana | reverse complement strand
AATTATTTACTAAACTTTATCTTCGTCGTGGCTACCACCAGATACGTATGAAAGAGGCAGACATTCCTAAGACCACATTTTGAACTCATGAGGGCCACTATGAGTTCTTGTTCATGCCCTTTGGCATGTGTAATTCTCCCTCCACTTTCCAAAGCCTCATGAATCATGTCTTTTGTCCTTTTCTCCGTCATTTTTTCTTAGTTTTCTTTGATGATATTCTCATTTATAGTAAAACCTGGACAACCCATCTTGCTCATGTGTATCAATTTCTTCATCTACTCTCTCAGCACCAACGTTTCCTCAAATAATCTAAATGTGCTTTTGGAGCCTCAGAAGTAGAGTACTTGGGACATATTGTTGGAAAGGCAGGTGTTAGGGTGGATGCTAAGAAGATTGAATCTTTGTAGGATTGGCCTCGCCTTAATACTCTCAAAATCTTGTGTGGTTTTCTGGGTTTAATAGGATATTATCACAAGTTTGTTAATAATTATGAAAAGATTATGGTGCCTCTCAGTTCTCTCCTTAAAAATAATTCTTTCACTTGGACTCCATCATTTGATCTTTCCTTTCAATATTTGAAGGTCCATATGTGCACCACTCCTATCTTGGCCCTTCCTGACTTCACAGAGACCTTTGTCCTGGAATGTGATGCTTATGGGAAAGGAATTGGACTAGTCCTTATGCAATTGGAGTAGTCATTATGCAATATGGTCGGCCTTTTGCCTTTACCAGAAAACAATTTTCAGAGCGACATTTGGTCCAATCAATATATGAAAAGGAAATTATGGCTATTCTACATGTAGTGGATCTCTGGATCCCTTATCTGTTGGGGAAATGCTTCCAAATTAAGACAGATCATCAAAGCTTCAAGTATTTTCTAGAGTAATGTATTTCATCCCCAAAGCAACAAAAATGGGTGACTAAGCTCTTTAGATATGATTATGAGATCGTTTACAAGAAAGGAAAATACAATGTGATTTTTCACACTCTTTCAAGAAAACATGAAGATGAAGGGTCCATTTTTTCCCTGTCCTTCATTGTACCAGATTGACTCCAATATGCTCGCCAGGAATGGCTACAAGATCCAAAAATTTCGACTTTTTTCCAACAATTACAAGACAATTCTCCAGTTTCCCCAGGGTACTCATGGCACAATGATGAGATTCACTATAAAGGTTGTATGTATTTAAGTAAACAGACACAAATTAAATCCACGATGCTTTGTGCTTCATGCTACACCCACAACTAGGCACTCTGAGTTTACCAAAACCTATGACAGGGTCAAACGTTCTTTTTTCTAGGATGGTATGAAACAATACATTCACACTTTTGTGGTTGAATGTGATGTCTATAAATGCAACAAGGGAGAAACAGTCAAAGCCCCGAGAACACTACAACCACTTCCAATCCCACTTGTTATTTGGAGGGATGTCTCTATGGATTTCATTGTTGGATTACCTAAATTAGGAAATAAGTCAGTCATCATGGTGGTAGTTGATCATTTTTCCAAGTATGCTCATTTGTGTGCTCTTCAACACCCTTTCACCACCTCCACTGTGGCTCAAATTTTTATGGATCATATCTTCAAGCTTCATGGCATGCCTCATTCCATTGTTTCTGATAGAGATCCCACTTTCACTAACATTTTTTGGCAAGAACTATTTAGGCTACAGGGAACACAATTGAATATCAACACCTCCTATCATCCCTAAACTAATGGTCAAACTGAATTTTTCAACAAGTGTTTGGAAACATATATGAGGTGTTATTCCTCTCAACGAAAAAATCAGTGGGATCAATGCTTACCCCTAGTTGAATGGTGGTACAACACCTCTTACCATAAAACTACTTGCATGACTCCTTTTGAAACAGTATATGGACATAATCCACCTTCAGTTCTATCATACATGCCTGACGTCTCGAAGGTCCAGGAGGTTGACCAAACTCTTATAGTTCGAGAGGCTATTCTTCATACCCTCGAAGAAAATTTAGTCATGTATCAGAATCATATGAAGCAACAAGAAGATCAAGGTCACTCAGAACGTCAATTTTTTGAAGGGGACCGAGTGTTTCTTTGATTGCAACCTTGTAAGAATAATTCACTCAAGGAAGACCATTGTCAGAAATTGGAACCCAAATTTTATGGTCCTTATACAGTTATCAAGAACGTGGGATAGGTGGCCTATCAGTTATCTTTTCCAATCCATTCTAAGATCCATCGTGTTTTCCATGTCTCCTGCTTAAAGAAGGTGATTGGAACTAAGTGCCAAAATCAAACCAATCTTCCCAAGTTGGATGAAGAAGGATCCATTTGGTTACAATAACGAGCAGTCTTGAACCAGCGTGAGATTCATCTATGTCTTCGCACCATCAAGTAAGTGTTAGTCTAATGGAAATATACAACTCCAGTTGATTCCACCTAGGATCTCACTACCATTCTACAACAATTTCCTCATCTCAAGCCTTGAGGACAAGGCTGTTTTTTAAGGAGGGGGGGGGGGGCATGTTAGGGACCTAACCTCCCTAATCCCTCATGTAGGTAGAATAATATATTTTCCATGTAATAAATTCCAATATTAATAAGGCTCAGTAATAAGGAAGAATAAGTCAAATGTAAGAATACCTAATAGAAGCTTTCGCTTCTAGAAGATCTTTCTCTAGATTGTTGTTTTGTTAGATAGATTTAGTATAAATAGGAGTCAAGGGCATGATATTTTTTTTCTTGAGAATTATTGTAATAGATCACTACTCTGTTGGAGCTTGACCCCTAGAAGAGGCAAGTGAACATTGTTTCTTATCAATAAAGGTATTATTTTGGTGTTTTGGTATCATCTATTATGTTGTTTTGTTGTTATTCTCTACAATATTTATGTTTTCATCTATTATAATAGATCTGGTACCTTACAACAAGTGTTGAGAGATCACCAATTATATGCCAAGTTGAGAAAGTGCACTTTTACCAAAGTCAAATCCCCTATTTGGGTCACATTGTCTCAGAGGAGAGCATAGCAATGGACCCCGAGAAGATTGAGGCAATCCAAGCATGGCCTAGACCAAAGAAAATGATCATATATGAGATCATTTATTAGTTTATATGGTTACTAGAGGAGCTTCATTGAATTTTTCTCAAATATTTCTCATCCAATCATTTCTCTACAAAAGAAATGAATAAAATTGGAATGGACTACCAAGTGTGAATAGATTTTCCATCACTTGAAGGAATTGTTAACTAGTGCACCAATTTTAAATATTGCAGATCCAAATGAGGATTTTCTTGTATGCATAGATGCATTTAAAGGACTTGGTGGAGTTCTTACCAAAAATGGGTATGTCATATGTTATGAATCTAGGAAACTCAAAAAGAAAAAAAGAAATTATGCTACCCATGACTTGGAGCTTACAACTATTTTGCATGCATTGAGAATGTGGACGCAATGTCTCATGGGAAATTTCAAGCTATAAAATATTTGATGGTATAAAATATTTGTTTGAGCATCCAACACTAAATGCTAGAAAAACTAGATGGTTGAATTTCTTGGCGAAAATGACTTTGACATCAAGCACATTAAGGGAAAATAAAATAAAGTGGTTGATGCACTCAATAGGACGATGCATGAGATGCATGCTATAACCATTAGCATGTAAAAATCATATTTAAAACGAGCCATTTTGGAAGTTGTAGCATCAAACCAGCAATATTTACAAGTTCAAGAAGGTGCACAACAAGATAATACACAATCGAAATTAAAATATTACAAGTTGGAAGGAGATGGAATTCTCTTGTATAGGAACAAAATTTATGTTCCTAATTATCAAAAATTGAGAAATTTAGTTCTAAAATAGATGCACAATGTGTCGTACATTGGACTCTAGGTACCAGAAAACAATTTCAATAGTAAGAGGCCAGTATTATTGTCCTAGGTTTAAGAGAGATGTGGTCAATTATATAGCCAAATGCATGGAATGTCGTAAGGTAAAGGATAAGAACAAACAACCATCAAGATTTCTACATCCATTACCCATTACTAAATGAAAATGGGAAGTAGTTATCATAGATTTCATCACCAAATTTCCCAAAATAGCATGGCATCTTGATTCCATCATGGTAGTGGTGGACAAGCTCACAAAGGATACACATTTTAATCCAGTCAATATAACCCATAAGGCAGCCAACATTGCAGAAATTTATGTGAAGGATATTGTTAGGCTACATGGCTTCCCTAACGAAATAGTGTCTGACATAGAATTCAAGTTCAAATCAAATTTTTGGGAAGGGTTATTTAAAGGATTTGGGACAAATCTAAATTTTAGTGCATTGTATCATCTAGAGTCGAATGGGAATACATAGAGGATCAACCAAATAATTGATTATATGCTAGGAATGTATGTAATATACAATCCTTCCAAGTGGGAAAAATGTCTGCATTTGATTGAGTTTGTTTATAACAATGGGTATCAAGCATCATTTAAGATGATCCCATTTGAAGCTTGTATGGGGAAAAAAATGCAACACACTATTGTGTTGGGACAACTCAATAGATATAGTAGTTATTGGGATAGAGTTGCAGAGAGAAATAGAAGAGAACATGGTAAAGACAAATCATAATTTAAAGACTACATAGGATAGGAACAAAAGTTATTCATATAAAGGTAGGGCACACAGAGAATTCTGAGTGGAAGAGCATGTGTTTTTGAAGGTAAAGGATAAAAGGAGCTCGTTGAAATTGGGAAGTTTCCCAAAGTTGGAAACAATATATTATGGACCACTTGAGATCCTACATTATTGAAATATTCTTACTCCAATCCTAGGGATCTTGTTATATAGTGATTTCCTTACTGCAAATCACATTAGCAGCTCATAAAACAAAAATACACTGTTGGAATATTAAACTCAAATAAATATAGTGGAAGAAATACTAGAAACCAAAATCTCAAACACAATACACAAAGATATTATTCCCATCAGCTAAGCTTATCATTCAAATAAATTCAAATCTTACAAGGGATCCCTAACCGAGAAAATGGCCCCAATAGAAAAGAGACAAAGTACATCAAAACTTGACTAGTTGATATGTTTCCATCACTATTGTACAATCCTATATGGAAACAACGTGAATGTTACACTAAGACCTACATTATCTTGCATTATCTATGCTATGAAGGATCATATCCTGTCACTGAGAAGGGGGGTGAATCAGTGACACAACAATTATATCAATTTTTCATTTATTAATGCACATAGTATTTCATCATGGAACCCAATTGGGAAAACCACATACGCTTTTCTATTAACTGCAAAATTTGTTTTACATGTTACATAGAACGAATATGTACTTCCTTTTCGATCAACACCAACTGATCAGGATGGACCCACACCCTGGTTCACCAGCACCAACTGGTAGGAGGCTACGACCCCCTGTTTAGTCAGCTACAACTGACAAGAAAGCACCAACTCCCTCTACAGGCACCAACCTGCGCTTGCACCACCCAACCACCATTAATACATAAGTATCTTCATCTTTTCTTCCTGGAATCTGCTTCAGCTTTTGATCTTATGATCTCGATTGCAGAGTCATCTTCTTCTCACTTCTCTTTCTTATTTATATATTCTTCAAAATGGCATGAGTGTCATACACAGTGTCCCTTTATTTGGAGCATCATGCCTCCTCATTTAACTTAGCCATCATCATTGTTTTAACATTTTAATCGTGAAGGATTTTCAGAGATTGATCACAGATATGGATCAATTTCATCCTTTAAACTTAATTGAATCTCTGCTAATTTCACAGACACCAAATTCTATGGAGGTGCTTCCTTCAAACCATTATCATGTGACCGAGCATTTTCAGAACCTTGCACTTACCAACTATAGATACGTATTATAATTTTCCTTTTAAAACTCTTATAGCATATGGCCATTGGTGGTGACCAAACGCTAGGCCAAGCGAGTGCTTGAGTGCTCATCAAATCAACGATCAAGATTCATTCTTCTAACATGATGGAGGACTGACGAAATTTATCACTTCGAAACTTCAGGTTTTACACATTTCAAAACTTCTGAATAAGATTTTCCAAATAGATCGGACGGTTGATGTTTATTTCGCGGAGTCAGATCAATCGTCAAATTTGATTCTTTACAAGTCTTAATCTGACGGTCAAGACTTAACAAAGAGTTGAAAATGGATGGCCACCATTTACTCTGGGTCTTCGAACTTCAGAGATTTCATATCTCAACAGGGTCTTTCCTCCAGAGTGATCACTTGTTGTGGTAAGTCATAATACGGTGAAGACCGCTTATTGTCAGTTAACATTTCAACTTACACTATCCTTCCACTATAGTAGATCGACGGTCGATAATATACCTAACATCATATCGACAGTCGAGATCTCTTTCGGGTCTCTGAACTTCAGAGATTTCGAGTCTCAAACCCTTTCTTTCCTCCAGAGTGATGTCACTTAATTACGTCACTTCATGACGTTTCATGAGCCTAGTAGTTGCCACGTGTCACACGAATTTGTGATTTGCATGTACCTGAGATGTCGAATCAACTTGACACTTTTCATTGTCTGATTGCACCATCTGTCCTTGCTGGCGTGGATCCTCATCTGGCACATGTTCATGCTGACGTGGTCTGCCACACATCCTTACTGATGTGGTCTGTTGACCAACAACTCTGATCCAACGATCCTCGTGTGTCCTCCAAATATGATGGTCCTTATTCATTTCAGATTTCTGAGCTTCACGTATTTCAGATCTCAAACTTTGTGGAGCATAACCTCCTCGCTTCTTTATACCCGAAGTGAAATATCTTCGTTCGATCTGGATCATGGATCAACGGCTCGATCTTTCTTTGATGTCGCTTTGCTATCTTATCCTGTCCTTCCACTCGAAAATGATCTGATGGCTGAAAGAAATTTGCATTTCGGGAATTTCAAATGTCATCTTTCTGGAGCGTAACCTCCTCTCAGCTTTAGACCCGAAGCGAATGTTGTTCGTTGATCAGGGTCTCAAATCAACCGCTCGATTTGTCTACGGTGTTGCTCTTCTAGCTTATCTTGTCCTTCCACTTTAACATTATCTGATGGCTGATGGGAATCGGGTTTGATCTGACGGTTGACGTGAATTCGCATAACCGAATTCTCATTCGTTTTTCTCACTTATCATGTCCTTCCACTCAAAAGTGATCCAACTATTGTGAAGATTCTTGAAGCAGATCCATGATCAAGAATGATTGCGCAACCACAATCTGTGAGTGTTTTAACTCGTCACCCAACTCTGCAATGGGAATATGTGCACTATTGGAGAGTTAACCATAATCGTTGATCTTCGAAGCTATAATATCGGACGGTCCTGACTAATTGTGGGATTGGAAAAAGCGTGATGTTTAACTCTCCTTTCAATCTATGCAATCTATCCTTGTCGTAGATTTGGCGATTGCGCATCCAATGGTTACAATTTAATATGACTTAAGATGGTTGTTTTTTGAATCAACCGCATTCGTAGATATTTGAAGCTATGAGATTTGACGATCTCAACGGATTGTGGGATTGTAACTAGCGAGTAGTTTAATTATGCTTCTGATATCTTCAATTTTTCCCTACCGTAGATTTGGCAATTGTGCATCAACGATCTTGATTTGTTTTGTGTTTCATGGCGCCATACCTACTGAGTTTTAACGTGCCATCTCTTCTGAGCTTGATCTATGTGTTTGTTAACCCTCCTAATCTTTTATCATAGGAACATTTTTTATCCTATCGTGATCAACAATAATCACGAATTTCTTCAGCTTTAAGGTGATGTTCTTTTGTCGATTCTTTTTCTTCCTGAGATTAACCTTGTTGCTCTGCTTGCTATGACTGTTGACATCAATGAAAACACATGAATGACAATATGTCCAACAATCTCCCCATTTTTCATTGAGGGAAACACACCAAATTTATACACAATCTCCCCCTGCGGTGATGCTTTTGTCCTCTGAAGTTACTCTTCCCCTTTGGCATCAATCGCAAAGGGTTTCTTCTCCGATGATCTGTCTGTATAAATATTTCTTTGACCATTGGTAACTCCTCTTGCAATCACACTTTTCCTATCATAATTGAATGCCTCCTTTTGAAGTTGATTGATATATCCCCCTGAATAGGTGCCAACTGATGCATTATTTTCTTGAGAGATTTAGGTAGGAAGAAGGATTACTCCCAATTTTTGCCTGAGATATTCAAATACATCTTTGCTTAAGGATTTTGTAAAAATATCTTCCACCTTTTCTTGTGTTGGAACATATTCCAATTTAATGTTTCTTGTTTTCATCCTAATCTCTTAGATAGTGGTACTTTAAGGGAATGTGTTTCGATTTTGAGTGTTGGACATGGTTCTTAGAGAGACTCGTCGCTCTTGTATTATCACAGTGGATAGTAGTGGGTTCTTCAAATACTATTTTGATGTCTTGTAGAGTTTGTTTCATCTATTCCACTTGTGTGCAACATTCTGTTGCTGCAATATACTATGTTTCAGTGCTAGACAGAGAAATTGAGGACTGTTTCTTTCTTATCCAAGCAACCAGTGATTATCCCAAAAAGAATGCTCCTCCACTTGTACTTTTTCTGTCATCTAGACTTCCTTCCCAATCAACATCTAAATAGGCTTTTAATGTGAATGAATCCTTGCTAGGGTACCACAAACCAACATCTATGGTTCCTTTAAAATATATAAAATTTATTTTTACAACTTAAACATGGCTCTCTTTTGGTGCTGCTTGGAATCTAGCCACCATCCCAACAGCTTGCTTGACATCAGGTCTGGAAGTTGTTACATAGAGAAAACTGCCAATCATTAATCTATAGTATTTTGGATCTACAGCTTTGAACTCATCATCCTTGCTTAGTTTKCATCCAACTATCATGGGTGTACTAACAGGTTTGCAATCCTCTAACTGGAATMTCTTAAGCATATCCTTAACATATTTAGACYGATGGATAAACACTCCTCTTTTGGACTGAACTATTTGMAATCCAAGAAAGAAATTAAGTTCGCCAAGCAAAGACATTTCAAATTCTTGCTGTGTCATCSTAGCAAAGTCCTTACTCATTTTATCATCATCACTGCCAAATATAATATCATCAACATATACTTCCACAATAATCATTTTATTACCATCAATTTTASAGTAAAGATTGTTGTCTGTTGATCCCCTTTTTAGGACCCRTTTTTGTAAGTAAGAATCTAGCCTTGCATACCATGCTCTAGGTGTTTGTTTTAGCCCATAGAGTGCTTTCTTTAGTATACAGACATAGTGTCATTTATTGGTTAATTGGAATCCTTCTGGTTGCTCAATATAGACTTCCTCTTCTAAATTTCCATTGAGAAATGTTGACTTGACATACATTTGGTACACTTTAAATATTTTGTAGCTGGAGAAAGCTAAGAATATCTTAATTGCCTCTAATCTGGCCACAGGTGAAAATGTTTCTTCATAGTCTACTCCTTCAACCTAAGCATACCCTTTACATACTAATCTGGATTTGTTCCTCATTACTTTCCCATCTTCATTCATTTTATTTTTATATAACCATATTTAAATCCAATGACATTTTTATTTTTTGGTCTTGGAACTAGTTCACAAGTATGTTTTTTTTCAATTTGGTCCAATTCTTCATTCATAGCTTTGATCCAATTCCCATATTTACATGCCTCTTTGATTGAACTAAGCTCAACATTTGACAACAATGCTATTTTTGTTTGATATGGTAGTTGTCTTCGTATGTGCACTTCATCATTCATATCTCCAATAATCAGCTCTTCGGGATGATTCTTTTGAGTAATTATTGAGGGTGTCTGTGTATCTCTTCTTGGGAATTCTTCTCTTATCTCTCCATCTTGAATATCTTCCTCACTTTTACTAGTATCCATATCATCTTCTTCCCTTTATTTTTCATTCTCTTTTACTTCTTCTAGTTGTGTGTCGAATGTCTCATCATCATCTTCATCTTCATTTTTAGGTATGGTTTCTTGATTTTTGATCCTTATCATTTTTAGGTCATCCACTTTGACATATGCACTCTCAAAAATATTATTAATCTAATATTGTAGCATCTGTATGCTTTGTTTTTTGAAGCATATCCAAGAAAATTACCTTCATCAGATCTGGCATCAAATTTTCCAAGATTCTCATCTAGACTTTTGATGTAGCATTTACTTCCAAAGACCTTGAAGTATTTTACTGATGGAGCTCTTCCAAACCATAGTTCATAAGGGTTCTTATCACTATTAACCTTGAGTTGATCTCTGTTCAATATGTATATTGTTGTTCTTACAGCTTCCCTCCAATATCCATCTGACAATTTTTCTTCATTGAGCATAGTCCTTGCAACCTCTTGAACTGTTCTATTCTTTCTCTTAGCAATCTTGTTTTGCTGAGGTGTTCTGGCAGCAGATAATTGTCTTTTTATTCCATGGATTTCATAGAAGAGATCAAACTCTTTTGAGGTGAATTCACCACCATTGTCTAATCTAAGACATTTGATTTTTGTCTCCTTTTCATTTTCAACAAGGGTTTTAAAGGCTTTGAATTTGTTGACTGCTTTTGATTTTTCTTTGAGAAAACATATCCAACCCATTCTAGTAAAGTAATCAATGAACAACATAAAGTAAGACTCTCCTTACAAACTCTTGGTCCTCGTAGGTCCACATAGGTCAGTGTGAACAAGCTCTAAAGGTTTAGAGGTTTTGTATTATTTTTCCTTGAACCTTATTCTAGTTTGCTTCCCTAGTTGACAGTGTCTACACATAGAATTTGAGGGTTTTATGATCTTTGGAAAGTTTCTTAATACACCAAGGTTGTTGAATTTCACAATATTGTCAAAGTTAATATGCCCCAACCTTCTATTCCATAGCCAACTTTCATCTACTAAATTTATATGACACTCCTCATTCAATTTTGCATCTAGTATATATACATTTTCAAGAGTTCTAGGAGCAGTACCAACTAATTTTCCTGTGTCTTCTCTCCTAATATCACATTTTTGGGAATCAAAGATGCAGAATTGCCCCTGATCACAGGTTTGACTGACACTTAATAAACTAGGCTTCATTTTTTCGACAAGTAGCACATTTCTGGCTTTGTCTTTTCCCAAGCTCACGGTGCCTTTCCCATGTTACTTGAAGCATTATCACCAAATGTAACTTTACCTTTTCATTTCTTTAAGTCTAAAAACTTGTCCTTGTTACCTGTCATATGTTTTGAGCACCCATTGTCAACATACCATAGATCCTTTTTATGTTGAGCTTTTAGGGCAATAAGACATTCCTTTTTTGATGTTTTTTCTCTCCAAAGTTTCTTTCACTCTCTAATGAACTTTGGTCATTCTGAGACTTCCATTAATCTGCTATTAATGGCCTTATGTCCATGGTTATGACATTTGAAGCATTGTAAGTCCCCTTCTAGTAGAGGGGAAAAGGATTTATAGTTTCTTCTTTTAACTCGATTTGTTGCTTGTTTATCCTTAAGAATATAGTTCTTAACCTTCAAATTTTTCTTTCTATATGCTCTACAATTTATAGCTTTGTGTCTGAAATTAGATCATGAAAAGCAATAACCAAGGAAAATGCGAGGATACATGTTTTGATAAAACTTCTTTGGTAATGTCTTGACTTCCTTCCTGATGGGTGGAAGTAATCTTCTGGAGTTCTGATCATTACTTATCTTCTCTTCATTTTTCTTCTTGAATGTACTGAGGAGAATATATGCATAAGATTTTGAGTTAACATGGCTCTCCTTTTGAGAATAACCTATTCCATTTTTATTACCTGAATCCCTTTGCGTGGTAATAATCTTATCTAATGTTTTAGAGGTATTTTCAGATTTTGTATGAATGATTTTTGCATCCAGTTCCTTTTTTAGATGAACTATTTATGCCTCCATTATTTCACAAGTTATTTGTTTTTCCTTAAGAGACTTTTCCAGACTTTCTTCGATTTTATTTGCCTCTAAGATTTGTTTTTTTCAGATTGTTCATGAGATTTTCCATCTCCTTTCCTTCTTGTTCATGTTTTTCCTTTTATTCAACTACAAAACTTTTCAATTGTCTATATCTGGTTTTGTATTTTCTTAATTCATCCAAGGCACTGAGAAGTTCTTCCTCCATATTAAATTTTTCTTCATATTCTAGCTCCTTCTCATGTTTAATTTTTTCTATCTCATTAGATTCTGCAATACCTAAGAAAAGGACTTCATCATCATCAGATTCAGCATTGTCACTAGACTCTAACGAGCTGATGTTTTCTTATTTTGAGTAGAAATTATTTTCCCTTTGTAAAACATTTTCTTGTAGTTGGGTTTTTCCTTCTTCTTGTATTGTTTGGTTTTATTTTCTTCATATTCAGGGTCCTCCTTGGGATAGGGACACTTGGATGCACAATGACCAACTTTGCCATAGTTAAAACATTTGAAAGGAAGCTTGCCTTTGTACTTCCCTGATCCTTTCTGAAGTTTTCTAATGAAATTGGCTTCTTCCACACCAGATTCTTCATGATGGCAGGATTGAAGTTTTTGCTTCTAATTTAT
>JASDQU010370510.1:42959-53437 GCA_032191745.1 Picea mariana | reverse complement strand
AAGGAACCTGCTTTGATACCAGTTGAAGGATCATATCCTGTCACTGAGAGGGGGGGGGTGAATCAGTGACACAACAATTATATCAATTTTTCATTTATAAATGCACCCAAAATTTTAACACAATATTTTATCATGGAACCCAATTGGGAAAACCACAAACTCTTTTCTATTAACTAGAAAATTTGTTTTACATGTTACATAGAAGGATTATGTACTTCCTTTTCGATCAACACCAACTAATTAGGATGCACCCACACCCTAGTTCACCAGCACTAACTGGTAGGAGGCTATGACCCCTTGTTTATTCATCTACAACTGACAAGGAAGAACCAACTCCCTCTGCAGGCACCAACCTGCTCTTGCACCTCCGAACCACCCTTAATACATAAGCATCTTCATCTTTTCTTCCTGGAATCTACTTCAGCTTTTGATATTCTGATCTGGACTACAGAGTCACCTTCTTCTCACTTCTCTTTCTTTTTTATATATTCTTCAAAATGACATGAGCGGTATACACAATGTCCCTTTATTTGGAGTATCACACCTCTTCGTTTAACTTAGCCATAATCATTGTTTTAACATTTTTATCGTGAATGATTTTCATAAATTGATCACATATATGGATAAATTTCATCCTTTAAACTCGATCGAATCTCTGCTAATTTCACAAAGATCAAATTCTACGGAGGCGCTTCCTTCAAACCATTATCATGTGATCGAATGTTTACAAAACCTCGGGCTAACCAACTATAGCGACGTATTATAATTTTCCTTTTAAAACTCTTATAGCATATGACCATCCGCGGTGACCAAACACTAGGCCAAGTGAGTGCTTGAGTGCTCATCAAATCAATGGTCACATTTCAATATTTTGATGTGATGGACGATTGACGGAACTTCGCACTTCAAAACTTTGGGTTTTCAACATTTCAAAACTTCTGAATCGGATTTTCAGAATAGATTGAATGGTTGACATTTATTTCGTGGAGTCGGATCAATCGTCAAATTTGATTCTTTAAAAGGATTAATCGGATGTCCAAGACTTAATCAAGCGTTGAAAATGGATGGCCACCATTTACTCTGGGTCTTCTAACTTCGGAGATTTTAGATCTCAACAAGGTCTTTTCTCCGTAGTGATCACCTGCTGTGGTAAGTCATAATACGGTGGAGACCAATTTCATTTAACATTTCAGTTTACACTATCCTTCCACTATAGTAGATCGACGGTTGAGATCTCCTTTGGGTCTCCGGACTTCGGAGATTTCGAGTCTCAAACCCTTTCTCTCCTCTGGAGTGATGTCACTTACGTACGTCACTTGATGGCGTGTCATGAGCCTAGTAGTTGCCACGTGTCAATTGGATTTGTGATTTACACGTACCTGAGATGTCGAATAGACTTGACACTTTTCATTGTTTGATTGTGCCACATTTCCTTGCTAGCGTAGTCATGTTGATGTGGATCCTCATGTGGCACATGTTCATGCTGACGTAGTCTGCCACACATCCTTGCTGACGTGGTATGCTGACCCACAATCCTAAATCAACGGTCCTCGTGTGTCCTCCAAATCCGACGGTCCTTATTCAATTCAGATTTTTGGGCTTCACGTATTTCATATCTCAAACTTTCCAAAGCGTAACCTCCTCACTTCTTTATACCTGAAGTGAAATATCTTTGTTCAATCTGGATCATGAATCAATGGATTGATCTTTCTGCGATGCCTCTTTGCTAGCTTATCCTATCCTTCCACTCGAAAATGATTCGATGGCTAACGAAAATTCGCATCCCAGGAATTTCAAATGTCAACTTTCTAGAGCGTAACCTCCTTGCATCTTTAGACCTAAAGAAAATGTTGCGCATTGATCAGGGTCTCAGATCGACAGCTCGATATTTCTACGGTGCTTCTCTTCTAGCTTATCCTCTCCTTCCACTTTAACACGATCCGACGACTGACAGGAATCGGGTTTGAGTCGACGATTGACGGGAATTCGCATAATTGAATTTTCAATCATTTTTCTCGCTTATCCTGTCCTTCCACTCAAAAGTGATCCAATGGTTGTGAAGATTCTTGAAGCAAATCCATGATCAAGAATGATTGCGCAACCACAATCTGTGAGTGTTTTAACTCGTCACCCAATACTGCAATGGGAAGATGTGCGTTATTGGAGAGTCAACCATAATAGTTGATCTTCGAAGCTATAAGATCGGATGGTCTTGACTAATTGTGGGATTGGAACAAGCGTGATGTTTAATTCTCCTTTCAATCTCCGCAATCTATCCTTGTTGTAGATTTGGCGATGGTGCATTTGACGGTTACGATTTAATCTGACTTAAGATGGTCCTTTGTTGAATCAACTGCAATCATAGATCTTTGAAGCTAAGAGATCTGGCGATATTGAAGGATTGCAGGATTGGAACTAGCAAGTAGTTTAATTCTACTTCTGATCTCCGCAATTTATCCCTACCATAGATTTGGCGATTGCACATCAATGGTCTTGATTTGTTCTGCATTTCATCATGCCATACCTACTGAGTTTCAATGCGCCATCTCTTCTGAGCTTGATCTCTATGTTTGCTAACCCTCCTGAGATTTTATAATAGGAACATTGTTGATCCTATCATGATCAACAATAATCCTAAATTTCTTCAGCTTTAAGGTGATGTTCTTCTGTCAATTATTTTTCTTCCTGAGATTAACCTTGTTGCTCTACTTGCTATGACTATTGACATCAATGACAACACATGAATGACAATATGTCCAACACGCTATTGTAAGACTGAAACTCGTGTTGATTGCACTACCTATTCCAGAATACCTACATTTTCCACGACGAATGATCCTTTTGTTATACGACTATTCTCTCTCTTCCTCTAGCCTATATCTCTATATGGAAGTCCTTCTCCACCTATCCAATATCTCTTTGAATCTCATTCCTTTGTGATCTAACCCTCTAATAAAAAGTCCTTCTCTGCTCTAAATCAATGTATCATGTGTCTTCCTCTTTCACCCTAGCCTTTATTTTATAAGATTGAGTTATAAATTAACCCTAATTTCCAAAGTGATTGACGATTGAGATTACTTCTCACCTCACTTGGGATCAACGGATATTATTTAATTCACTAATGCTAATTAAATAATTTCTTTAAATAAAAATCAAATCACTAATAAAATCTCTTTACTTTAATAATCCCTTTAATTAAAATAAAGTATCCAGGTAGAATTCTGTGAAAAACTTCCACATGTCTAGACACTTAGACCTATGTGGAAATACATATTTGATGTTATCAAACATCAACATAGATAGTATAGTATCATTTACATACATGCTTGCATTTCCTTCATCCATGCATATTCATAACATGTTTCATGTTTCTTTACTGAAAAAGTATGTTCCTAATCCTAACCATGTGATTGATTGGACTATGATTCAGGTGGAGCACAAAGGGGACTTTTGGGTAAAGATAGTGTGCATCCTAGACCGAAAAGTAAAATTTCTTAGGAACTGAGCCATCATCTTGGTAAATATCCATTGGACATGCTATGAACCTAAATATGCCACATACGTGGGAGCACTAGGAAGCCATGCAAGAGGAGTGCCCACATATTTTTGCAAATTTTTAAGGAAATTGTAAAGTACATTTTTACATAAATGCATAAATACTCAATTTCAGTAGCTTGAATTCTTGGAGTCACAACTCTAAGACTTTCTGGCCAACCTGTGCTAGATCCCTGGAATGAAAGTGCGAAAGACTGAGGGATGGTGCTGCAGTGAAATGGATACACTTCCTTGGGTTGTGAAAACTGAGGGGAATCAAAGATTTCTAGTTGGAAATGTCGTGGGAGTCATTAAATTGTGAAAGTATTAAGTAGTGTGATTTAAAATTGTGTATATGTATACATGTTCACATGTATGGTGATGTGCACTGAGAACAGAGAAAAAACAAAGGGGAGGGGATTGTAACACCCCATTTGGACCCTTAGATTAGAAATGTATAATTCTTTATATATGATGATGGTCAAGGGCCAAGCAATGTAATATGTAAACATTTTATATTGAAAAATAATAAAAAGGAAATACACTACTGGCTATAAACAAACATGGATAGAGTCATGGTGGGATATTCTTCCACAAGGGAGGGGAATAAAGTGGGGGTTTGATGAGAACTCAATATTCCTAGAATCCTATGTCATATTCCTATATCAATTTTCTAAATATCTCCTTTTACTTATTAAATTCAATCATTGAATGGATGTGTGAGGTTGGTGGAAGAGTCATCTCACCTACTTATGAGAGCATGGACTAAGTACAATCCTCATGGGAATTGTATCATTGAATACATGTAAGAGGTTGAGTGAGAGAGTCAAATCACCTAGTTATGAAAGCCTGGGCTAAGTACAATCATTCTTGGGAAATGTGAGATTCAAGAATGAATGAGAGAAAAGTAAAAGAAATTTGAGTAGAGGAAGAGAGTAGATTTGTTTATCTAAGAGAAGAGAAGAAAATTAGAGTGAGTGTTAGGAAAGAGGAAGCAACCATAGTAGATGTTGAATAAAGATTTTTAAAGCTGGTAATTATGCTAAGAAATGAGGTTTTCGTGCCTATAAGTGAATTTCTACTGAGAAATTACCCAAAGGAGAACTTGTAAATGTTGTTGTGAGAAATTTTGTTACCCTTGGATTTCCTAGACCCCCGGCTGAGAGATTCATGTCCAGTATGTGTTACATCCCTAGAGGAGATGGAGATTTTCTGAGGGACTATAGTGCAGGAAAGGAAATATCATCCCTTGGGTTGCGCATATTGATGAGGAAGAGAGTTGGGTCGTTGGAATTGTTGAAGGAGTCATGTCACTATAAAAATAGTGGTTATTGGGCTATTAGAGTGGATATTAGCCATCCATAGGAGCTTGTCATCCTTGTTGACTTATAGCCCCAGCTCGAGGGTGACCTACTGCTGAGAGAACTAGAGAAGAAAATTCTATGTTTGGGTGGAACATCTGTCTCTTGTATTTGGTTGTGTAAATCTTGATAAAGATAAATATACATGTTCTAGCCACTATGTTTAACTGATATGTAGTTGCTACATTTTATTTTGTGTTTATGTGTGTTTAAATGTTGTTGTGTGCATAAATAGTTTGCATTCATAAATTTAAAATTATCAATGGTCACATGAGTCATTTTTATCATGTTTTGTGTAGGAATGAATTTGAAAATGGTATCAGAGTCATGTTGGATCAATTTTGTAGTAGTGTGGCCCATCATGGGGTATGGGTATGTTACATTTAAGGAAGAGTGAATAATTGTTTAAGTATGAGATAAATAAGAATTCAATTAATTGATAGCATCATTGAAGAGGATAGGCATTTTAAAGATTTCGACTTTAAATAGGAGCAGAAGGATTCCTTGCAAAAGGAACAGAACAATGAGGACCTTAAATAAATAAAATATAAGAAAATAATAGTGGTTGTAAAGGAGAAACGAGTAGGATTTGCTAGGTTATATTCCAAAGTAATTGTTTATGTCCAGCAATATTGGAAGAAATATAATATTTATATGCAAGTAAAGCTTCCTTAGATGTTATGGATGTTGTGTGCCAAGTATTCCAGAGATCAACAATGATCAAAACAAAATTAATGAGGGAAGTTTCTCAAAGTTGTATAAACTTATAGTCATTGAAACCTGGCTATGGAACTTATTTGAGATCAAATAACTAAGCATTAACACCAAATGCTAATCCGTCGAGGCATAAAAATTTGTAATGGTTGCTTCATATGGAGCACTCAAAAGTTTTTGTGTACTCTTGCAAGTTTTTCACTTTTGTAGATGTGTATTTAGGCCTAGAAAATATCATATTCTTGACTAATTGGCTAATATACAACCATAAATTCAGCACATGGAGGATTGAATTGGGATTGAGATAAATTGACACACAACATAAAATATTGATAATTACATGTAGGTCAGAGTGATTAATAATAGTGTAAACTAACATTATACAACTATATATATTATAACTATTATTAGCATAGGGTGACATCATATACGTAGATTGAAAACTCTGCAAAGAAATAGTGTTTTATTTTGAGTGGATAAACTATACATTCAAATGTGGAGATGTAGATTGACATTGTATTATACTATCTCAATGTAAACATAAATTCTAGCATAAAATTTATGTTGGCCAAATGATGTCATTGATGTCAACCCTGTAAGAGGATATTGTTGAGAATATTGTTGTTGATTTCAAGGGTGTGGCAGTCATAATAAGGACTAGTTTGGCTTGACCAATTAATATCTAGGAGTCTATAAACGTTTTGACAGCCAATGATGGGAAGATATATGGCCATCCATTTTAGATCGATATCAATGGACATAAGTTGTATCGGAGGTTAAGTCATATGAGGTGGCTAAGGGAGAGACCAATCCACGCTTAGAAGAAATCAACAGTGGAGATTAAATCTTTGAATCTGAATATTAGCGGCCCTCGTCGCAACAGACTGTGGCTATCGATGTATTTCAATGTTGGAGGTTGTAATAAGTATCGACATCTTGGTGACGATATACGTCAGGATGACCTAAGAAAGACACTAATAAAGTGAAACGTGCCCCATTCAGAGGGTCACATGTGTTAGGGCACATTCGACAAGTAACATGTAAGTAAAGAATTAAGGAAGGTGGCATGTGACTACCAATCAATAGGAGACACCTGGCACATCCATGTAAGTAAGGCATCCACACAAGAGATGACACATGTAAATAACATTGTAACTGTGGATCACAATAGGATCAATGATGATCCATTTTTTAGGAGGAATAGATCAATTGTCCATCAAAAATGTAGATCGATGATCCATATTGATTTTGTATCATGAAAGTGAGGATAAGTTAACATTCAAGGATATCTTAGAGGAAGAGATTGTGACCGTTGATCATCAGTGGGATCAATGGTTCAGATCATTGCATCTCACGACCATCGGGAGTTTTGGGTAGTTGGGAATGTTAAAAAGTCCCAACGTCCTAGGACTGCTATATGTGGTAGTTCCATGCAAGTAGCCCACATGGAAGCCACATCAGCATACTATCCAAATCCAATGTTAAGGGCCAAGTCAGTGACACGTCCTGTCAGTGACACATCATGTCAGTGACACGTCATGTCAGTGACACGTCATGTCAGTGACACATATAAAACGGTGAATGGTCCATGTATATGGGATTATGTCAGCACCATGTACTCAATGGGACCCAAAAAATACATCATGTCAGATATCGAATGTCAACCCAAATATAATGGAGGTAAATTAAAAGGCCCTTGGGCCCGATGCCGCGGTGACCCTAGTAGTCCCAATGAATATAGATTGACGATCAATATTAAATCAACCACTAGATCAACGAACAATAATGAAATTTGTAAAGGGGAGGAGACTAGCACGAGGGGCAGATATGACCATTGATAGAAAGGAAAAATCAATGGTCCTCAAAAATTATGAGTGCTCAACTAGAAAAAAGTTTAATAACGAGGCACTTCCCTGCAATTTTGACATGTGATAAAAAAACACACATCGGCATATTGTTTGTTATGACCCTCCCCTTGACTTGAGATCTGAGTCAAGTTTCTATCCCACCCCCATAATAACACCCGTGGTCCCACGTGATTTATTCTATGCCCATTGGGGTAACTCAAGTAATGAAGGAAAATAAGCCTTGGGGTCTTATACTCTGTGTGAACATTTCAATGGTGTTTTCGATGCTCTCGTCATCTCCAAGGATGAATCAAGTCCCAAAAAGACTAGTTTGAATCATATATAGGTATTGTGATGATGAGTAAATGGGTGCATTGTTTGAAGAAAAAGGGGGCTCTGAGATAACCTGTTCTAGCTAACAGAGATCCTAGAAGAGTGCTCGGTAATGGTGTAACAATGAAGATGGTGTTCTGGGATTTATGAGAATGTTGTAATTGTAGAGACATGATGTTTGTAGGGATACGATATTTGTTGGAGACAATGATGGTGATATAAGAATCCCTAAGAAGATGTTTTCGGGCCTGCAAAAGAAAGATGGTGTTCCTGAGATTACAGAGATATGAGGAGAGAAGTTTTGCAATGGAATGTAATTTGTTGATATAAGGAGCTTTGTATTTCATAGATTGTAGTAGAGACTTTAGATTGCAGAAGTAAAGTTCCTATTACAAGTGCAAAGTAAAAACATAGGTTGGAAATTGTTGCAACAGAACATTAAGGGTGAATTTAGTTATCAAGGCAACAAAGAATGTAATTGACAGTTAAAATTGCAATTCAAGGAGTTAGGGTGGTGCAAGGGTAGGAGACTAATATCTCCCTCAAGTTGGTGCTTAAGAATCATGCAAGTTGGTGCCTGATGTTATTGAGTTGGTGCCTGATGTTATTGAGTCGATGCTCAATAGGATTGGTGTCCTCATAGTAGGTTGGTGCCTACCTTTCTACAATTTGGTGCTTGTGGAAGACTGGTGTTTTTTATCTGCAGGTTGGAGCTTGCAGTTGATCTAGGGAGTGAGTGCTTCCTTCTAGTTGGTGTTGGTAAATAAAAGTGGGTTTAAGATTTCTTCTAGTGGGTGCTATAGAATTCATGGATATGGTGCTTCCTTCCAGTTGGTGTTGGTAAAGAAAGTAAATGTAGTCATTATTGATAAAGCATTTTATAGTTTTCTCCCATTTTGGGTTTCCATGTAAAACTCTTTGTATACTGTGCATATTTCATGTGAGGGATGAATGGTATTAATAATGTTTAATGTATACATAAAGTGCTTAAAGTTTAAAATGGTAAAAAGTGCTCAATATTGATCTATCCCACCTCTCAGTATTGGTAAAGACTCCAACAGTTGGTATCAGAGTCAGTTCCTTCACAAACAACTTAACCATTGGAAGGCAGATCCTTATAGAACCCATAGATCACTCTGAAGATGGAACTCCATTATTTTATGGAACAGACTATGAAATATGGATCTTAAGGATGAATTTATATTTGGAGGCACTTGGATATGATATTTGGAAATCAATTTTAAATGGATACACTCCTCCAAATATTAGACCAAAAGGTGCAGTTGCTAAGAAGTTGCATAGAGACAATGCAAAAGAAATGAATACAATTTTGAGTGGCTTATCACAATCTCATAAGGACAAATTTGGACAATGCACATCAACCAAAGAACTTTGGGAAAAGCTGCAAAAAATCACTTATAAAAACCCTCTCTCTTAACCACGGAAGTAGAGAAAGGACCATCAAAAGGACAACTAGCCTCAGAAGAAATGAATGAAAATCAACACAAGCCAAATGTTTCTGATGAAGAGAACTTTGAAGAAGAATATTTTGATGCATAGGTAAACCTTGAAGATGAACTGATATGTGCCTTAGAAGAATTAAATAAGTCTAGAGAAAATATATAGAAGATAAAAATGAAGGATCATAATTTTAAAGAAAAGGAAAGAAAAAACATAATTCAATTAGAATAAGAAAAAAGGGCCAATGAAGAAATGAAAAGATAGCTAGAAGAAAAAGAAAGACATTGTGAAAGGATTGAACTTGATAGGCATAAGCTCAAGAAAAATGTGCAGTCACCTGAAGAAAATAAATATAGTCTTGAAGAAACAGAGAACATTGTCATCATCCTGAAACTTTAGCTTGAGGAAGAAAAAATAAAAGAAGAAGCAATGAGAACTCAGTTAGAAAAAAAGGAAGAGAAGATTGAGAAATATGAAGAAAAAATTACCCATCTAAAAGAAGAATTAAAAAGGACAACTACACAACTGAATGATAATCTAAAGTTTGAAAATAGCTCGGTAATTTTGGACAAAATTATCAGTTACCAAAGATCACCCTTGATCAAGACAAGTCTTGGTTATGACAACTATCAGAAGAATTTGGAAGAATATGCAAGCTCCAATGTTTCAAAGAAGAAAGAAGAAAAGATGCCAAAAAACAATGAAAACATTCTCAAGAGGCCAAATCAAGCACATGATCAGAAAAACCATCAATCATTCAAGGTTGGACATCCAAGGAAGTAAATCAGCAAGCCTAAAGATTATCACAAAAAGGAAAACAAAAAAAGAAGAAATCATAATAGGCAACAGATCGATCATTCACTCCAGGAATATAAGGACAAGTATAGAAGAGAAACTCCATAAATAAGACCATCCATAATCAGGTATCAAAGTATCTTTTTTGGTCATTGTTTTTCTTGCACAAAGTTTGGTCTTAAGGAAATTGATTGCAAAGACTATAGAAGAAATGATTCCTTGTGAAATAGAATCAAAATTCACAATAATCGTCATTCTCCCCTACATTACAAAGTCCAATGCTACAAATGTTATAACTATGGACACATAGCACAAGATTGCAAAAGCAACATGACAAGATTTCCTAGAACAACTTATGCAAAGGTATGGAAGAGAAAACAAGATAAGGAAGATAGTGAACCAGCTAGGCCTGTACAAAACAAAGATCAAGATA
>JASDQU010370508.1:73847-92799 GCA_032191745.1 Picea mariana | reverse complement strand
GGTATGTCCATAATCCTTACCTCTTAGTTCATTCAATAGTTAGATCTAGGGAAAGCGATATATTCTGTCCTGTTTTGTTCTAGATCCAGGTGGATCTAGGGAGATCGGTTTGTGTCCACACTTACGGATTTATCCTGAAACAATAATCCCCCGGTCATGGACTATGAACCTCGTGCAGTCCACCCTACTGAATGTCATGAAGATTCCTCACTTCGCATGACACTAGGAGGTAAATGCATGTGTCAAGCTGCTGCTGTATTTTTACCATGGCAGTTATTTATGGCTAAAACGTCGTATAACAATTGATCTGACGCTGATCAATTGGATCATGGGGTTGAGTATGCAAGGACCCGATCCAAAAGAATTTTACCCTAGAAAATCCATCGATCGTGCTCTAGCATAGCGGA
Source organism: Picea mariana (assembly GCA_032191745.1). Taxonomy (NCBI): domain Eukaryota; kingdom Viridiplantae; phylum Streptophyta; class Pinopsida; order Pinales; family Pinaceae; genus Picea; species Picea mariana. The sequence goes on along the minus strand of JASDQU010370508.1, from coordinate 92,392 downwards.
TCAAGGACACTTATGGCGATGTCGAGAAGGGCACGCGAGGTTACAAAGTAGCTTCTATCCAAAGTGGTGCAGTGCACCTCTCCTATCTATTGATTGTAGTGAAGTTAGTATGAAAGAATTGCCCTACCCAAGTCACTGGTTTTGTAGTCGACCTCACAGGGAAGTGCGCGGAAGGCCTCCAGATGAACTGGGCGAAGTACCTGGTGAACAAGTTGGAACTCAACTACAGAGAAGCACAAGATCAAGGATATGAATTTCATTTCAGCTAGCTTTTGATACTGATAGATTTTATTGCATGGGAGATGCCAGAAGGTACGACTTTCCCAGACATCGAGCCTTTTGAACCACTGGTTGCGAAGTTCAATACACTGTGGTACTCAAGAGACATGTATAAAAAGTGGCAGTCAAATGTTGTTTTTCATACCTACTACAATCAACTAAAGGTATTCATATAGTCTGAGCCTTGCATGAACCCGAGCACTCTACACCAGTTCAGGTCATTGATGAAGTTCAGTGTAGATCGAAATTTTACTTACATCATAGCATGCGCTGACGAACACAAGCAACAACTTCAGTCCTACTACAAGTTGATGGAGGAGGACTTGGAGGAGATCATGAATGACTGGTCGGTGGACCTCCTTGTTCCAGCAGACCCTGTGGAGATAACTGACATCGATAGCCCAGAAAATGAGCAGGATACACCCGGACCAAGTGGGGCAAAGAAAACTGAAGAGGTCCAAGAATTAGACAGTGCATTCGTGAAGACGGCTTCCATATCACCAGTGCAAGGAGGTGATGGCAAAGAGTTAGGTGACAAAGAAGTCGATCAGAAGTAAGGAGACGAGGTTGATCCCCTGAAGAAGAGAAAAGGTTCGCCTCTGAAACCTTCCTCCCGAAAGAAAGCGAAGGACACCATGACCAAGATGCAGACTGTCCTCACCTTCGATGACTTTGAATTCCTCATAGCAGCCCTGTAAGATGCTTAACTGGAAATAGAAGAGAAACAAGAAGCAAAGCAAGAGGATTTGTATGAATATATTGATACTGAACTCTGAGGGGTACAGCAGGCCCTACAGTGTAGCCACTCAGTCTCCACTACGTTGGGAGAGCCATAATTGGGAGATTAGCCAGCTCAACTCCACTGCTTAGCCGATACAGTCGAAGCTCGCCTCCGAGGAGCATAGGAAGAAACAACGCAAGCCACTTAGGCTTTGAAACAAGTACAAGGGGTAACGCAGTGCTGCAGAACAAGAAAATCTTTCTCTCCAAGCGAAGTTTGATTAAGAAAAATCACATATACAACAAGAAAAGGAACAGTTTCTCGCGGAGAAACACAAATTAAAAGAAGCGGTTAGAAAATCACTTCACTTTGTGACAGTCATAGAAATCAAGGCAGAAGATCGAGTTACAGAGTAGGTGAACCAATTCATAGAAGCCATTCAACAACTACAACAATGCATAGCATATTTGGAGCTACGCATTGTACCTGAGACCCCACAAGATGTAAGAGACCAAAGGGAAGCAACCTCCAGGAGCGCAGTTGAAAGGCTCAAGGCTCTTACCTTGTAATGTAAGCACCTCACTGATCGCAGTGCCCAGACCTATGAACAACTCAGGGAGAACCCATAATTGAAGGCACTGGAGTCGCAGCTCCAAGAGGTGAAGTATCAAGCCAAAAAGATATAGGTGCAGCTGAAGTCCCTATCATCTGTGGAAAAAATGAAGCTCTCCCAAGAGCAACGCACTGCACAACAACAAATCCATACTATCTAGAGTAGAGTTATGGAGGCAACTCAGAAACTCCAACCTCTGCAAGATGAGGCCTATCAATTGTTTACAAAAGTAGAAGGCCACGGAGAAAAACTAGAGCAGATTGTTACTACAACTGAACATCATCTAGAGGGACCAATAAACCATGTAGTCATCCAGGAGTTCGTAGAATAGGAGGTTTTGTCACAACAGCAAGTTGAAGCAGCTCGAGCCAAGTTCGAGGTGTTTGAAGTAGAACTAGTCAGACCAGAGTGACTCGGGATGAGTCACAGGTGAGTGTTGGGGGCTTGTTGGCCCTTGACCAAGTTTTGGGGAGATCCTTGGTCAAGTTGAGCTATTTTGGGACTTCGATAGCCTGTCGAAGGAGGAGCGCAAGACGAAGTAGAGATCGCGGGATCTCGGCCCCTTTTTGGGTCCCGTTTTGGGATTTGGAAATATGTAATGGGAATGGGATGTTGGCCCATGGGTTTACCCATGTTTAGGCCTATTTTGTATGTATAAATAGAAGGCTAAGCAATGTAAGAAGTAGTGTGCACAAGAGTTGTGCAAGTTGGATAAGTGCTAGGAGTTGGATGTGTGTGATCAAGAATTGTAAGGCTTTGTGCATACTATATGAGACTTGCAGAGCTAAGTGCAAGTCATTATAACATATTGTGAAAGGATTTGAGCTAGACCTAGCTCAGGGAAGGAGGATTTGGCGAGGTGCGCGCAGATCTCCTATCCTATGCGGAGTAGGGTTTTTGTGGCTCTGTGCATGTAGATGACTGATTAAAGATAATAAAGAAGAAGAGTTGGTGGATGTAGCCCCAAGGTGGGGGTGAACCACATAAATATCGTCTTGTTCTACTCTGTGCGATGTTCTGATGTGTTTATGTGTTATTTGTTAAGTGCTTTGGTATAGATAGATAGATCTATTTATGCTTTGTGCTTATGATGAATCTGGATGTAAGATTTGATATAGGTGAATGTGATTAGTGCTTGAATCTACTAGATCTGATCCATTTCTTTATGCTAAGTGCTGAAATACATTATATCAGGGTGAATGTTGTGATGCTTTGTTTCCTCTGCGGAGTAGATATTGGTTAACTAATAAAGAACTAACAGTGCTAAGTTCTCTATTAAGTATTATAATCACATATATGTGTCCTAGCTAAGGTTGCAGACACCTGAGTCCTGCAACCACCCCTGCCTCTACCTCGAGTGAGACTTCATCTGCTTCGCAGGTGTTGCCGAAAGGGCCAGTAGTTAGGGTTTTTTTGGTGTGCGATTGTAGCATTGAACCCTGGGTCTACCCCTGTGCCAACATGTGGCCAGGAAGGAATTCTTCACCTAAGAAATTGCATTTTCTTTAATTTACTTATAGTAAGGTTCCATTCAGTATTTAACATCTATATGTGTGGTAGATTAAAGGAAGAGTAAAGTTGTTTTCAAAATTCTAAACATTTAATACTTATTTTGAGCTCTACTATGCAATAGGTTCCAAAAGTTCATACCATGAGAATTTACATGAATAAGGAGTCTATCCTAAATTAACGGTCAAGATGATTAGGATTTAATAGGGTCTTAACCCTTATTCCATTTTCATGCATCTAATTTTTTTAAATCTTAGGTAGGGTTTTCTAATGAATTTTAGTATGTTTGTGGTACGTTGCTTGTTTGGGGATTTGACTCGTATAGTTTCATTTAGTTGTCTTTTATACCATCGGTGGTTACCCTTGACCATCAAAATGCTTGGGTTTTTTTTATTATAAATTTTCTCCTTTATTTTTTATTATTGTGATTCTATTCGGGTTTATCGGGTTTTGTTTATTATAAATTTTCACAATTATTGTTTATTATTTTGATTCTGTTGGGGTTTATTCGAAGGCTTTATAGAAGATTATTGTGTTTCTCCTTACAACCTACCATGCTTTTATCTGGGCTATGTTGCATTCTTCGGTACATGCAAACGGAGCCACTTCAAAAGGATGTTAACAAGATGAAAAAACTAAGCACATGATAGAAACAATATGATGACCTTGTAAGGATTGCTGGGAATTATGAAAATTGTCTAGAATTATGATTCCAAAGATTTTTTTGTGGTTCTGCCCCTACGTCTCACAGCTTTGGGAAATCTACACAATAGGTAAATCTATGGATGTTTGTAGAGAGTATTTATCATCAATGACTTGTGTCTCTACTTTGTGTTGTTGATCCCTAATTGTAGTAGGTTGGTTTTTTACACTTCAATTTTAATTTTTATTTTTGGTCTCACATAGCATGTGAATGCAAGCATCCTGTTATCTATTTTTCTTTATGAATTGAGAATCTTTCTTGCTAACTGAAGCAACATTTTGAAGCCCTTAAGTCATGCAAAAAAAACTCAAAACCTCAATTTGGAAAGTGGGTTTTGAGAGTGTAAACAATAGAATTTATTAGTTTTTGAAATCAGACGAATTGCCTTGTAAGAAAAAAAGGCAAAAATTAACTCTCAATCCCTAATTGAATAGTTAATGGAAGACTAGTTGCTAATGAAAATGATCTTATTTTATCACATTTTGAACAATATGTCGAGGATATTTTGTAGAGGAATAAAGTAAAAGTGGGCAAAGAGAGGTTGGATTATAGTTTAATTTAGGTTATTTTTTATACTATGGTTCATTGTAAGCATTGCTTTTGTATAATTTAAATTCCAACATGTTAAAAACCAAGTAACATATTGGATTGTTAGATTTGTGCATATTTAATCTCTCTAAGTTAATTTCTCTTTTCATACCCTTCACCCAACAAATAGTGCTCAATGGCATAATACTATTTGGATGTATTTATTAGATTGCTTTTTTATGACCATATTGTTTGTGCTTTCTACTCTAAAGTTTTGCTAACTCTTTGTCAAATGTTATTGACTATTAGACTGTTTTTTTATGCCCATATTGGGTGTGCTTGCTATTTTAAAGTTTTTCTAACTCTTTTAACATCAAGTCAAATGTTATTGAAACATTTGTTGCAAATATTGTTTTAATTACTATCTGTACTTAAATGAAGTACATATATGTTTCAATTATTGATAATATATTTTATTTTATTTTATTCAAATTGAGCTATTTTAACATTAAAAAGTTTGGGTTATAAAGAGTTCCAAACATATGGAAGTAATTTATTTATTAATAATATTTATAAAGGAAGTAAATAAAATTAGGATGAATTAAATATGATTTTTTTTATATTTAAAATTTTTTTCATTTAATTCTTTAGATTTGATATTTTGTAAGATTACTAAATTCACGTAAAGGTGGGTATAAGTTAATAATGATTTCTTATTATTAATTAGTGTCAATGTAAACATGGAAAAACAATAATTTGTTTGCTTGGAGGGATGATTCAAGATACTTTCATAATGAATTTGAATATGGTGTAAAAAGATGAAATGTAGGAAATTGAATAAGAGTTTTGAATATATAATTTTTATTTATAGAATTTGTAAATGACCATGTCAATTTTTTTAATTTTCACGAAAAATATAATGCATATGTTCCCTTTACTGGAAATGTTTGTACCTAAATGGTGGAATTTCCTTTAGAAAAATTGTAAAATTGTAGAACACATTGTTGTTGTGGAGAGATAATTTTTTTAAATTTATCTATGTTAAACCACCACAAAGGACTGTTTCAGGATATCATTGGTGTAGGGATTGAGATAGTCAACATTATAACGTTTTTAACATCAAGTGTGAGTATCTGGACCCTAGATATGGTCAGGGGAACAAACCCAAGAGTTAGTCCCTAAAGGAAGCTTCTAGGCTTCTAGGGCCAAGAATGACACCTAGCCACCGCAAATGACCTATCTAGAGCATTCTTTGTCTCTAACTAGGTATATATGTACAATTAGCATTTTTTAGTACTAGGTATGGGTCTCGGGGTCTTGGACATGGTAAATGGAAGAAACATGAACCTTAGGCCATAAAGGAAGTTTCTAGCTATCTAGGGCTAAGAAGGATGCCTCCAACAACCACACATGGCCTCTTGAGGGTATCCTAGCTTATGGATAGAGACATTGGTACTGCTAGGTGGTTTTAAGTAGTATGTATGTGTACCAAGGACTTGGAAACAATCCAAGGAAGAAGGCCATGAATTAGGTGCTAATAAATCTTTGAGGCATCGACATCCATGAACAATGCCTTTAAGCTCTAAACCTAACCTATGGAGGTTATCATTGGCCTCTAAGAAAGGATGTTAGTTCCCCTACAATGCTTTGAGCATTAGGTATGGGTCTCAAACTTAAAATATGAGAAAACAACACACGGTGAGGCTACACTCGCTGCTCTATTAAGCAATGAAGATTGATTACATTCTTAAATAGGAAAAGACTCTACTTAGTCGATTACATGCAAACCACAAACAACTAGACTCTATAGACAATGAACTACGATCTGAATCTTAGAACTGACGCTTACAACTCACTCTTACTCCATTATTTCCAATTCTCCCCCTTAATGGAGAATGGATTGACTTATACACCTAGAATCTCCCTAAACAACTCAAACTTAATCTTTCCAAGAGGCTTAGTGAAAATATCAACAGCATTTTCGCTAGTATTACAATACATAAGAGCTATTTCATTTGACTGCAAATTTTCTCTAACAAAATGAAACTGAGCTTCAAAATGTTTTGTCATTGCATGAAAGATCAGATTCTTCACAATATTGATTGAACTTTGATTATCACATTTGATCGTCGTAGGTTCCTTTCGTTCTTTTCCAACATGTTGAACAAGTCTTCTTAACCAAATAGCTTCACAAGTTGTTGCACACAAGACTTTATATTCTGCTTCAATAGAAGACAAAGATACAATAGGCTACTTTTTACTGCTCCATGAAACAACCCCAGATCCAATGCCAAACGCATATCTAGTGGTTGATCTTCGATCATCCAGATTGCCAGCCCAATCACAATTTGAGTAACCTGTCAACTCAACATCAAATGCATCAGTATATTTAATACCATAATCAAGTGTTCCTTTTAGATACCTGAGTACCGCCTTTGCTACATTCCAATGGCTTTCATGAGGTTTCGCCATAAACTTACTTAACACACTCACATAATATGCAATATCAGGTCGGGTTGTGGTGAGATAATTCAAAATGCCCACCATCTGTCTATACATAGTGCCATTCACCTCCTTCAAACCATCATCACACGAAAGTTTCACATTTTGCTGCATGGGAACAGTGGAAGACTTACACTGATCCATTTTAAATATCTTAAGTACTTCTCTGATATACTTACTCTGACAAACAAAAGTTTGGCCTGCATTTCTCCAAACTTCAAGACCTAGGCAGTAATGTTACTCACCTAGATCTTTCATTTCAGAAACTTGTGACAACTGTTCCATTATTTCATCAATTAATTTCTCTGCATTTCCTATAATTATCAGATCATCAACATATAAGGAAATCAATACTATATAGCCCTGCTCATCAAATTTGGTATACAGATTTGGATCACTTTTACTCCTCATAAAACCCTATTGCAGAAAGAAAGAGTCTATCTTCTCATACCATGACCTAGGTACCTATTTTAGTCCATACAATGATTTCTTTAACTTACACACTAAGTGTTCTTGCCCCTTTTCCACAAAACCTTCAAGTTGAGTAAGGTAAAGCTCTTCCTTTAACTGACCATTCAAAAATGCAGATTTAACATCTAACTGTTGTAGCTTCCAATGCTTCTTTGTAGTTAAAGAAATTAACATTCTGATAGTATTCAATTTAGCTACTGGTGCAAATGTTTCAACATAATCAATACCTTACGCTTGTGAATACCCCCTTGCAACTAGTCTAGCCTTATATTTGTCTATACTACCATCTGATTTAAATTTGGGTTTGTATATCCATTTGCATCCAATGGGATTTTTATGTTTAGGCAATTCAGTCAATTCCCAAGTGTTATTTTTCATTCTAGATTCATATTCTTCCTCCATTTCATTTCTCCATTCATCGTGTTCATTGGCTTCATCAAAACTCATGGGTTCTATGACATTTGAAATGCTACTCATTAGGGCATATTCTTTATACCTCTTAGGGAGACGAACATGTCGTGAAGATCTTCTCAACTGATTATCTTCCTCCCCACTTTGTGAAAATATGTCTTCACCTTTAGGTGAACTGTGACTGCTTGAATTGTTCATATCACTGAGTCCTTCTTGTTGCTATTGTTGCTGTCACTGCAGTTGTGGTTGCTGCTACTGTTTTCACTGCAGTTGTGGTTGTTGCTGATGTTTCTGTTCTTCTTTAACTCCTTCATCAAGAAGTCTATGTCATTCCTCATTACTGTTTTCGCCATGATTTCCTGCTTCCTGTTCATGGAAAAGTACATCTCTACTTGCAAACACTTTGTGAGTAGATGGATCAAACAGTTTGTATGATTTGAATTCAGAACAATACCCAATGAAAATACATTTAATGGCTTTAGCATCCAATTTCCTCCTATTCTCCTTTGGAATATGAGAAAAATCCTTACACCCAAATACTTTCAAATTATGAACTGCAGGTTTGGAACCATACAAGGCTTCGAAAGGAGTAACATTATCAAGACACCTTGTTGGACTTCTAATCTTTAAATAAACTATAGTATTTATGGATTTAGCCCAAAATACATTTGAAAGATTCTTACCTTTCATCATACTGCGTGCACACTCTACTAGAATTCTGTTTTTCCTTTCAGCGACTCCATTCTGTTGTGGAGTGTGGGGTACTGTAAACTATTGTACTATTCCATGATCTTTGCAATATTTGTTGAATTCCCCTAATTTATTCTCTCCCCCTTGATCTGAACGGAGGATTTTGATGGATTTTCCTGTCTTCTTTTCCACCATGGTTCTGAATTCCTTAAATTAATCGAAGACATCACTTTTTATTCTAAGGAAGTAAACCGATGTGTATCTCATGCAATCATCAATAAATAACAGAAAGTAAAATGCACCTCCTAAATACCTAGACTGCATAGGCCCGCAAACATCAGTATGCACAAGATCTAAAACATCTCTCTTTTTCCTGTCAGGATTAGAGGGGAATTAATCTCTATGCATATTTCCTAATGTACATCCATCACAAACAACCTTCTCATTCTTTAACATGGGAATTCCTTCAACCATATTCTTTTTCTGTAATAACAATAAATCAGGATGATTGATGTGGCCATACCTTTGATGCCAAAGAATCTATGTTGGCATAGTTGCAGAAGTCAGTGCATGATGTGCTTGGCTGGTAACATCAAGTTTGTATAGGCCTCCTGCTCTGAATCTTGTTGCCACAGTTTGGAAGTGATCCAGCAGATCCTTCACTATGAAATAATTATTGAAGAATTCAACCTTCAAGTTCTGATCTGTAATGGTGGACACAGAGATCAATTTTTTCTTTATCCCTGGCACATAGACGACATTGTGAATGTGACGAACTGTACCATTCAGCAATGTCACATGAATGTCTCCATATCCCTTGATCTAGTGAGCACGGTCATCACCAAGATATATGTTGGCTCCATTTTGTGTTTCTTTAAAATTAGTATACCACATCTTATTGCATGTCATATGTACTGATGCTCTGGAATCCACAAACCAAGCATCAATATCATATGTTTCAACAGATAAAGCAGCGTTAGACACAAACAACCTAAGATCCCATGAATCAAAATTTGAGGGTTCATCAATATCATCACTAGCAATAAATAATCTGAGATCATGAATTGATGATTTTTCTGCATAATGACCTGAATGTGTTCTAGGTTTGTTCCTAGCCTCATCACTTTTCTTCTTATGACAATATTTAACAATATGTCTAGTTCAACCACAATAAAAACAACTCTTTGACTCATTCCTGTTAGATTGCATACCTTGATTTGGAGATTGTCTTCTCTGCGATGAACTGCCTCTCTTCCATGAACCGCCTCTCTGCCATGAACTGCCTCCTCTGCCTCTTTCTCCTGATCTCCCTCTCACAAATCTCTTATTTGACCACAGTGCCAAATCTTTCTTCTGAGGCTTCAAATTCCCACGCCTCTCTTCCTCTTGCAGAAAAATACCTATCAGTTCTTCAAATGTAGGAGGTTTCTCCCTTGCTGTGAGACCTGTTATGAACATATGATAATCTTCTAGCATACCATTTAAGGTAATAGTGACCAAATTAGTGTTGGAAACAGTTTCCCCTATATTTACTAGCTTGTCTTTCACCTCTTTAATATGACCCAAAAATGAACTAACAGATTCATTTCCATCCATCTTAATGCCTAGTAATTTAGTTTTCAGGAACAAAATGCGATTTGTGTTGCAGGTTTCATACAATGCTTTAAGCGTTGTCCATGTTGCAGCAAAAGTTGTAGCTTCTCTAATATGTGTAATTATGCTATCTTTAACTGACATGCGCAAGAATACCTTTGCCTTGTTTTTGCGCTTCTCCCAATCTTGGATCTGTGTTGTTGTCGCACCTGCAGCCGCATCATGTTTCACTTCAGTTCCCTTCGCAATGTTCCAGACACCATAGCCTTCCATGAGCGTCTACATCTTGAATTTTCAGTTAATGAAATTCGATCCATCTAACTTGTTGGCTTCGTTGAGGTAGATCTCTGTCAGTGGATTCACCATCGTTGCAATTTAGTCTCTACAAGTGAATCACCAAGGATATGCAACTTTCTGTCGCTCTGCCTTCGGATACCACCGATCCTTGTTAATCTTGACTCTCAACTTTCTTAAGAGAAAACCTTGAAAACAAAAATCCTTAACACCACTTTATATATTAAAAAATAATATACATTTCTTAAAAAAAGAAACTTTTCCTTTTTTTTTTTTTTTTTAATACACACATTCACTTTAATAAAAAAAATTTAATAACTCCCTCTTCACCTTACGCTTCACTTAATAAAAAGTATCCACTTTTTTTTAATAAGAAACTCAAAAAAAACACATGTCTTATATCCACCTTTTAATAAGACATGAAACTTCATGATTTCTTAAACTTACGATTCAAATGCACTCAAATCGTGGCATGCAAATCGTGGATTCTTATTCAATGCTCCAACAAATAAAACAAAACATGCACAAATGCTTACGCTTTCCATGAGCTCACTGCGCGTGAGTTTCTCACTTCTCTTCCACAACGAATTCACAAATATGACTCATGCTCTTCCACACCAGAGGGATTTGCACATGCTTTCCAAAGAAACTATCAAACTCTTCCACGCTCACCATGCATATTTTTCAAATGGTGGATCGGCCTCATGCTATGCAAAAACACTCACGATTTGTACATGAACTGCGTAAACACTAAGGTTTCTGCACCTCACACCACCTTAGACTGCGGGGAGTCCGCACCTCACGAGTTACTTGGGTGCCGCCGCACCCTACCAAAGGAGGGACCTGCGGACCTCCATAAATTTACGCACCTGTCTTTTGCGGCTCCTCCAACTCGCTCTGATACCAATTTAAAATATGAGAAAACAACACACGTTGAGGCTATGCTCACTTCTCTATTATTCAATGAAGATTGATTACATTCTTAAATAGGAAAAGACTCTACTTAGTCGATTACATGCAAACCACAGACAACTAGACTCTACAGACAGTGAACTATGAACTGACTCTTAGAACTGATGCTTACAATTCACTCTTACTCCATTATTTCCAAGTCTCAAGGCCTTGATATGGTGCCTTAGATAAATGATAAATATTCTAGGAATCAAGAGCCAAACATGATGTCTCAAACCACCATACTCAATCTCTGAAGGTTTTAGATAGCTTATATTGCTCAAGGGTCAGGACTGATACTTCAAACCATGATAAATGATCTTGAGAGGGGATATTTGAACACTGGATATGGGTTTTGGAAAACTTTGAGCACCAGATATAGCTTTTGGGTCCTTGGACATGATCAAGAGAGGAAATCCAGGCCTTAGGTCCTAAAGGAAGGTTTTAGGCAATTAAGGCTAACAATGACATGTTAAACCATTACAAAGGACATTTCCAGGATATCCTTGATCTCTACATGGGAACACACACTTGTTCGAATTCATGTGTGTGCTCCTACTTAGAAATGCATACATGTTATAAAGCATGTGAGTGCTCTTGCTTAGGAATGCACATATGTTCTTAAAAACTCTAAATTGGCATACTTACATTTGCACATTTCTAAGAAGATGCACACATTCTTGCTAGTTTTTCTACCATAACTTCTTGTAAGGGATCACATACATATCTAACTTAGTGTTCTTACTACCACTTACCTAAAAGATTGACTACACTCTAAAAACTTGAAAATCCCAACAATTACATTTCTTTATTTATTTATAATAATTGTGTGCTCTAAAAATCGATGCTAAAGATGTCAATGTAACTCTCAATGCAAGGTGAGATTACATCATTCTCCATTAATTGATTATTCACATATATTAATTCTATCTGAAGTACTTCCTTTGCTCAACTTTCTATTTTCTACTATGTTCTTCTTAATTGATTGGGTAAGTTTTTTTTTTTCCAAGAGAAAATTACTCCAATTTATATAAAGTATAAATTTTTTACAATGAAGAGCAGCTAGCAAAAGCCGAAGCGCTGTAAACCCAAACACCGGAAGAGGCCAAAACAAAAATAACAACAGTCTAACAGGAGCAGCAAAGAAGAGGAGGTAAATAAAAACAACAAGTAAGGCCCCCACAATAACCACCAGCAGCCAATGAGAAAAGAAAAGCATCGCACATCATTCAAAGACGTTTAGTGATGTGATAGGACTCTCTATCCCATTATCTCTATGGAAAATCGAGAGTCTGCCCACTGCCTCCTTTAAATCCCTTTTTGAGAGGGCATCCACCTCTCTATTTTGTGATCTTGGGATATGATGAAAGTTGATGTCGGCGAAAGATTTGGACAGCTCCATTGTTTTGATCTTCCAACTATCATTATGGACAGAATGGAACTTGGACTTATGAGAAATCCAATCAATGATAATGCGAGAATCACCAAGGACGTGAAGATGACTTATGGACCAGCTGGAGGCAAGATAAAGGGCAGCCCATAAGCCCAAAAGCTCAGCTTTATTATTAGTTCCTACACCGCAATTTAAAAACCACATAGTAATTCTAGAAAGGTGGGTTTTGAAGAAACCCCCACACCACAACAGCCTCCATTGGACATAGCAGCACCATCAAAGCATGCTATTGTGTAGCCATCCAGCAAATTCAAATCGCAGACTTTAAGCTTTGGAAGCGTTTGCAGTGGCTGTTTCCAATTGAAGGAGATCAATACCTTATGAATCACCATTTGAAGAGAAGGGGGGCTGGAGTCAAAGGTGGCACGGTTGCGGGCCTTCCAAATTTGCCAGGAGACTAGCGCCGGTAGTGTCTTTGGAGCCGAGGATTGAGCTAGCCATCTAGTAAAACAATTTGTGAGGGAGGAGCCGCTCCAAGTTGAATGCAGTGAAAGGTGAGTGAGCACCTGTGACCAAATCAATTGATTGGGTAATTGATCATGTGCAACATCAATTTGTGAGGGAGGAGCCGCTCCAAGTTGAATGCAGTGAAAGGTGAGTGAGCACCTGTGACCAAATCAATTGATTGGGTAATTGATCATGTGCAACATCAATTTGTGAGGGAGGAGCCGCTCCAAGTTGAATGCAGTGAAAGGTGAGTGAGCACCTGTGACCAAATCAATTGATTGGGTAATTGATCATGTGCAACATCAATTTGTGAGGGAGGAGCCGCTCCAAGTTGAATGCAGTGAAAGGTGAGTGAGCACCTGTGACCAAATCAATTGATTGGGTAATTGATCATGTGCAACATCAAGGTTATAGCAGAGAGTATGAGTGAATTGATAGAAACCAAAGATCGCATGAATAGATTAGATTAGTATTCATACCCTTATATTGTATTGGGGTAGATTTAATTTTTTTATTTATATGTTGTGCAGGTATCTACTTGCCCAGCCTGTGCGAGGCTCACAGAAGCGGAGACAGTCGGATGATAAGCGTCGTTATATCGGAATGGAAATAAAGCATAACCGTCGAATCATTTTCTGTTGCTCATGCACCAACTGGTTTTGGAACCTAACAATCTCTCCCACTTGGGCTCCATCTCCCGTTTAATATTTATTATTTTCAAATTAAATCTGTTTATTATAAACAATTTAATAGAGAAACATTTAATATCTATTAAATTATATTTATTTCATTTTTATAAAATTTAAATAAATCACTCTTAGAAGATTTAATTCTCTTTAAAATTCCTAATAAAAAAAATTAAAATAAATCTGAACTCATACTAATCTAAAATCTAAAATATGATTATCTTTAAAAAGAATTCACTCAATTTACACGACATTCTACATTTAACATAGAAACATGCTAAACCTACAATATTCAATAACTAACAAATATATTCTTAAATCGGCCAGAAAAATAGTTGAGTCGATGCATCTCGCAAGTTATGTTTATATAAATATATAATTAAATAAGTTTATATATTTGTTTATTTTTTAAATTTAATATTTGTACTTTAAATTATAATTTTATTTAATTAATAAAATTTAAATTATAAAATTTTATTTATTTATTTTTAAATATTTTTAAATAATTTAATTTATATTTTTTATATCACTTTCTAAATTTAAATCACTTTTTAAATTTAAGGAGAATATGTGGTGTGATAAAGATTAGAAGATAAAAGGAAACTTAAATACTACAAGGAGGTGGTCAACCCTAATTTAAAAGATCAAAAGTATTTCTCACTTATGAAAAATGAAAAGAAGAAAATCAACATCTCTAAAGTAAGAACACTCATGAGCTACATAGTAAAACAGAGCTTTGGACAGTTCCAAAAACATTGTGGGATGAAATAATCTACCATCTTTGTGACATTAAGATGGTTGAAGGTGAAAAACACTTCCTCTTAGATTGAGTTGCCTATTTCCAAATTAGATCCCAATTTAAAAATATTTTTCACACTACAAACCTTCCTAATCTTCTAAGTCATCAAAACTATGGTGATCTTGGAAGGCTTCTCTCAATACTTTTTGAGCACATACATACAGTTTTAAAGAATCTAAGTAATCTCTTACCTTCTTAAGATCTGATAGGTTCATAAACCAATTGATTTATGTGAACCTTAATTATCGTTATCATCGTCATAAATAACTTAACCATTCAAAAAACCAAAATTTATTATTTCCATACACATTCAAAATATTAACATATGATAAACTTGCACTAAGTTTCTATTATATTTCTATTCCAAGTTATTTGAAAAACTTGTTGAAATTCAAAATTTACCACTTCAATCCTTGAGAGCCTAAGTTGTATTTGTATTGCGGTATCTCATTGCATAAACTTGAAGTTTTTGTTGTCGGGATGTTATTATACTTTATCATTATCTAAAGAAAGACCCCACAAATCATGTAATGCAAATAATAATTACAGATTGTAGATTCGAGTCATTGATACGTTCGTTTCAAAGTCAACTATTGACTTTGTGGATGTGCCATCCAATGACCTAGGTTATACTTAGGGTGATTGATGGATTTGTCATCTATAGTGGTGTCCACTGAGTAAAAAATTACAACTGAAGTGATTTATAGGGTTCATTTTAGTTACATGTATTATTTTGGTGGTTTGGGGTTTTTAAATATCTAGAGTTTATTTAAGGAATTAATTTTAAAAAAATAGGTTTGCTAGTGAAGTTTACAACTTTTTATTAACATTATTGTGCATGTTGAGATCTTTCCAAGTGTGTAAATATCATCTTAGTCATAGCTTTTATGGAGAAGGTATGCCTCTTGGAAGTTGACCTATGTTTTTGGTCATCATGATATGGAGTGGACATCATATTAGTCAACTTTTAAGAATATTTTAGAGAGTAAAATTTGAGGAATGTAAAATCCCTAACCCTCATCCTAGAGACCTATGAAAGCATGTTAAACATTGGGCCACTAAAAAAGGGGTTACAATCTTCTTGTATTAATTCATTATTCCATAGTTGAGTATAGCAAAGAAGTGAGAAGACCTTGCATAGCAGCCACACAAGGCACACCATGTTTTTGACAACTACATAGTAAATTTAATTTTCTGTGTATTTTCATTTCATACTTCAAAAGAAATTAGGAAAGCATAGTTCTCACCTTCTAACTAGATTTATCATTTTGGGTTTACAAGGTATATGTTATGTTCATTATGTAGATGGTGCGATGTATGTTGTTTTAACTCCTCTTATTTCATTCTAAATTTATTTAAGTAATTTGAATAATACATTTATAATATTAAGTTATAATAAAAAGTGAACATTATTTCATTTTTAAGGTTTGATAGACCAAATGAAAATCTCAATAAACATTAATTATTATCATCATCATAAAAAATAACTTAATTATTAAAAATAACTTAATTATTAAAAAGTAAAAATTATATAATTTACATACATATTCAAATTATATTCGCATATAATCAAACCCGCAGCAAGTTTCTATTATATTTCTATTGCAAGTTATTTGAAAAGTTGAAATTCAAAATTTACCACTTTAATGCTTGAGACCCTGAGCTCTATCGGTAATGTAGTATCTCATTGCATAAACTTCAATTTTTTGTTGCCGCGATGTGATTCGTTAAATACACCTCTCCCTTATGTATACTTATAATTAATTATATCTAAGGAAGACCCCACACATCATGTAATTCAAATAATAATTATAGATTGTAGATTCTAGTCATTGATGCGTCCGCTGCAAAGTTAACCATTAACTTTGCTTATGTGTCCTTCGGTGACGTGGGTTATAGTGAGGGTGATGGATGGATTTCTCATTTATATTGGTGTGTAGTGAGTAGAAAAAGTAATGTTGATTTGAGATGTAAGGCTTAATTTAGAGAAATGTTTTATTTTGGTGGTTTGGGGTTCTAATATATCCAGAATTTATTTGAGGAATTAAAAAAAACATTTTTGGAGTCAAAATTTTGCTAGTGAAGTTTACAATCCTTTTATTGACATTATTAAGTTTACAACCTTTCCATTGACATTACTATTATGCATGTTGAGATCTTTCCAAGTGTGTAAATATCATCTTAGTCATAGTTTGTATGGGAAGGTATGCCTCTTGGAAGTTGACCTATGTTTTTGGCCACCATGGTATGGAGTGGACACCACATTAGTCAATTTCTAAGAAGATTCTGGAGGGTAAAATTTGAGGAATGTAAAATCTCAATCCCTAACCCTAGAGAGCTATGAAGGCATGTTAAACATTGGGCCACTAAGAAAGGGGTTTCATTCTTCTTGTATTCATTCATTTTTCCACATTTGAGTAGAGCAAAGAAGTGAGAAGGGCCTTGCATAATAGCCACACAAGGTGCACGATGTCTTTGAAAACTACATAGTAAGTTCATATTTCTGTGTATTTTCATTCAAACTTTAGAAGAAATTAGGAAAGCATAGTGCTCACCTTCTAGCTAGGTTTATCATTTTGGGTTTACAAGGTATATATTAATGTTATTATGTGGATGGTGTGGTGTATGTTTTTTTAGCTCCTCTTATTTCATTCTAAATTTATTTAATTTGAACACTACACTTATAATATTAAGTTGTAATAATAAGTGAACACTTCATAATAGATATGTTTTGCAGAAACTTGTAATACCTTTGTGATGAACTGTTCAAGTGGAATATCCACAGTTGTTATGGGGGAAGGGATCATCAATTTTTTTCTACATAAGTTTGCAACAAAATTTTGGCGTTGAATTTTTTAATGATCAATTTTTATGGGTCATATGATGAAAGACAATAGTACTAGGATAGGGTTCTAAATTTACATTGCTTCAAATATGAAAACCTAATTTAGGGGGGAGATTTGAATTTCTCCTTTAATAGAAGGGAATTATGGGGGGGAATGTGAGGGTTGATCATTTTGCAGTGTATTTCGATAATCGTCTAGAATATGGTGGACTAGTTGATGTGGCTCCTCTCAAACTTAGTCCCACTTGGAGTAATAACTGGCCTGGAGGAGAATGGGTGTTTAAAAGACTTGAATTATTTATTGTACATAATTTGGTTTCCATGGTATAGATCATGGGTTGGTCCGAACAAATAATCGAACCATTTCCCCATTTTATTTGATCTTGGCATGGATGAAACTAGGCCCGAAATCCACTTCAACATAAAATAGGGTCGTTAAAAGAAGAGGTATTTACTTGGTTGGTCAAGAAGAGAAGAATTAGAAGTCGTTTAATCCTTATTTGGATATTTATATTGGGGAACAATTTGTGATGCCTCTCAAAAATGTTAGGAAGGAAGTAACAACTTGGGTAGGGGTGAGGTGCAAGTCCCACTATCATCAACTGGTTCAATTTGAAAGAGAAATGGAGGAGGTGGTAGCTAGACCTAGAGATGGTGCTTCTAAATAAAATAATGTACCTATATTGAAGCAACTTGAGGCATGGAGGAGCAAGTTATTGTTGGACAAGGAGACAAATTGATGAATTAAGAGTCATGCCATTTAGATTGAGTTGGGGAATAATAATATGATTTTTTTTCATTCCTTTTCAAATCATTGAAGAAATTTTAACACTATATGGGAGCTACAAGACTAGGGGGTGCTAAGGTAAAATGTTTTAAAGGTTTGGTAGAATCAGAGGTTCAAGATTTTGAAGGACATACAAGCAACCTGAAAGGGTGAATTTGGATGAAATATTGAAAGTCATTTCCTCTTTCCCGAGAATGATAAATGAGGAACTTAATGAGAAGTTGTACAATCCTCTGATGAAGGAGGATTTGATCGTTGTTTTA
>JASDQU010370508.1:59442-73827 GCA_032191745.1 Picea mariana | reverse complement strand
ATGGAAAAGTACATCTCTAATTGCAAATACTTTGTGAGTAGATGGATCAAACAGTTTGTATGATTTGAATTCAGAACAATACCCAATGAAAATACATTTAATGGCTTTAGCATCCAATTTCCTCCTATTCTCCTTTGGAATATGAGCAAAATCCTTACACCCAAATACTTTCAAATTATGAACTACAGGTTTGGAACCATACAAGGCTTCGAAATGAGTAACATTATCAAGACACCTTGTTGGACTTCTATTCTTTAAATAAATTGCAGTATTTATGACTTTAGCCCAAAATGCATTTGAAAGATTCTTACCTTTCATTATACTGCGTGCACACTCTACCAGATTTTTGTTTTTCCTTTCAGTGACTCCATTTTGTTGTGGAGTGTGGGGTACTATAAACTGTTGTACTATTCCATGATCTTTGCAATATTTGATGAAGTCCCCTAATTTATACTCTCCCCCTTGATCTAAACGAAGGATTTTGATGGATTTTCATGTTTACTTTTCCACCATGGTTTTGAATTCCTTAAAGTACTTGAAGACATACTTTTTATTCTAAGGAAGTAAACCCATCTGTATCTTATGCAATCATCAATAAATAACAGAAAGTAAAGTGCACCTCCTAAAGACCTAGTCTGCATAGGCCCGCAAACATCCATATGCACAAGATCTAAAACATCTCTCTTTTTCCTATCAGGATTAGAGGGGAATTAATCTCTGTGCATCTTTCCTAATGTACATACATCGCAAAGAACCTTCTCATTCTTTAACATGGGAATTCATTCAACCATATTCTTTTTATGTAATAATAATAAATCAGGATGATTGATGTGGCCATACCTTTGATGCCAAAGAATCTTTTTTGGCATAGTTGCAGAAGTCAGTGCATGATGTGCTTGGTTGGTAGCATCAAGTTTGTATAGGCCTCCTGCTCTGACTACCGTTTCCACAGTTTCGAAGTGATCCAACGGATCCTTCACTATGCAATAATTCTTGAAGAATTCAACCTTCAAGTTCTGATCTATAATGGTGGACAAAGAGATCAAATTTTTCTTTATCCCTGGCACATAAACAACATTGTGAATGTGATGAACTATACCATTTGGCAATGTCACAGGAATGTCTCCATATCCCTTGATCTGATGAGCGCAGTCATCACCAAGATATACGTTGGCTCCATTATGTGTTTCTTTAAAATTAATATACCACATCTTATTGCATGTCATATGTACTGATACTCTGGAATCCACAAACTAGGCATCAAAATCATTTGTTTCAACAAATAAAGAAGCGTTAGACACAAATAGCCTAAGATCTCGTGAATCAAAATTTGGGGGTTCATCAATATCATCACCAGCAATAAATAATATGAGATCATGATTTGACGATTTTTTTGCATAATGACCTGAATGTGTTTTAGTTTTGTTCCTAGCCTCATCACTTTTCTTCTTATGACAATCTTTAACAATATGTCCAGGGCGACCACAATAAAAACAACTCTTTGACTCATTCTTGTCAGATTGCATACCTTGATTTGGAGATTGTTTTCTTTGCGATGAAATGTCTCTCTGCCATGAACCGCCTCCTCTACATTTTTCTCTTGATCTCCCTCTCACAAATCTCTTATTTGACCACAGTGCCAAATTTTTCTTCCGAGGCTTCAAATTCCCACACCCCTCTTCCTCTTGCAGAAGAATACCTGTCAGTTCTTCAAATGTAGGAGGTTTCTCCCTTGCTGTGAGACCTGTTATGAACATATGATAATCTTCTAGCATACCATTTAAGGTAATAGTGACCAGATCAGTGTTGGAAACAGTTTCCCCTATATTTACTAGCTTGTCTTTCATCTCTTTAATATGACCCAAAAATGAACTAACAGATTNTGTAGCTTCTCTAATATGTGGAATTATGCTATTTTTAACTGACATGCACAACAATACCTTTGCCTTGTTTTTGCGCTTCTCCCAAAATTGGATCTGTGTTGTTGTCGCACCTGCAGCCGCATCAGGCTTCACTTTAGTTCCCTTCGCAATGTTCCAGACACCATAGCCTTCCATGAGCATCTACATCTTGAATTTCCAGTTAATGAAATTCGAGCCATCTAACTTGTTGGCTTCGTTGAGGTAGGTCTCTGCTAGTGGATTCGCCATCACTGCAATTTAATCTTTGCAAGTGCATCACCAAGGATATGCAACTTTCTGTCGCTCTGCCTTCAGATACCACCGATTCGCCTTAATCTTGACTCTCAACTTTATTAAGAAAAAACCTTGATAACAAAAATCCTTAACACCACTTTATATATTAAAAAATAATATAAATTCCTTAAAAAAAAAACTTTTCCCTTATTTTTGTTTTTGTTTTTAAATACACACATCCACTTTAATAAAAAAAAATTAAATAACTCCCTCTTCACCTCAAGCTTCACTTAATAAAA
Organism: Picea mariana; assembly: GCA_032191745.1. Taxonomy (NCBI): domain Eukaryota; kingdom Viridiplantae; phylum Streptophyta; class Pinopsida; order Pinales; family Pinaceae; genus Picea; species Picea mariana. Next base: position 71,393 of record JASDQU010370508.1, on the reverse strand, counting down.
AAATATCCATTTTTTTAATAAAAAACTCAAAAAATACACATGTCTTATATCCACCTTTTAATAAAACATGAAACTTCATGATTTCTTAAACTTACGATTCAAACTCACTCAAATCGTGGACTCTTATTCAATGCTCTAACAAATAAAACAAAACATGCACAAATGCTTACGCTTTCCACGAGCTCACTACGCGTGAGTTTCTCACTTCTCTTCCACAACGAATTCACAAATACGACTCATGCTCTTCCACACCAGACGGATTTGCACACGCTTTCCAAATAAACTATCGGACTCTTCCATGCTCGCCACGCAGATTTTGCAAACGGTGGACAGGCCTCACGCTCTGCAAAAACACTCACGATTTGTACACGACCTGCGTAAACACTAAGGTTTCAGCACCTCACGCCACCTTAGACTGCGGGGAGTCCGCACCTCACGAGTTACTTGAGTGTCGCCGCACCCTACGAGAGGAGGAAATTTACATACTTGTCTTTTGCGGCTCTTCCAATCCACTCTGATACCAACTTAAAATATGAGAAAACAACACATGCTGAGATTACACTCACTTCTCTATTATTCAATGAAGATTGAACACATTCTTAAATAGAAAAAGAGTTTACTTAGTCGATTACATGCAAACCACAGACAACTAGACTCTACAGACACTGAACTATGAACTGACTCTTAGAACTGACGCTTACAATTCACTCTTACTCCATTATTTCCAAGTCTCAAGGCCTTGATATGGTGACTTAGATAAAAGATAAATCTTCTAGGAATCAAAGGCCAAACATGATGTCTCAAACCACCATACTCAATCTCTGAATGTTTTAGATAGCTTCTATTGCTCAAGTGTCAGGACTGATACTTCAAACCATGATAAATGATCTTGAGAGGGGATATTTGAACACTGGATATGGGTTTTGGAAAACTTTGAGCACTAGATATGGTTTTTGGGTCCTTGGACATGATCAAGAGAGGAAACCCAAGCCGTAAGTCTTAAAGGAAGGTTTTAGGAAATTAAGACTAACATTACAAAGGACATTTCTAGGATTTCCTTGGTCTTACATGGGAACACACACTTGTTCGAATTCATGTGTGTGCTCCTACTTAAAAATGCATACATGTTATAAAGCATGTGCGTGCTCTTGCTTAGGAATGCACATATATTCTTAAAAACTCCAAGTTGACATACTTACATTTACACATTTCTAAGAAGATGCACACATTCTTGTTAGTTTTTCTACCATAACTTCTTGTAACTTCTTGTAAGGACCCACATATATATTTAACTTAATATTCTTACTACCACTTATCTAAAAGATTGACTACACTCTAAAAAACCTTGAAATCCCAGCAATTACATTTCTTCATTTATTTATAATAATTGTGTGCTCTAAAAATGGATGCTAAAGATGTCAATGTAACTCTCAATGGAAGGTGAGATTACATCATTCTCCATTAAGTGATTATTCACATATATTAATTCTATCTGAAGTACTTCCTTTGCTCAACTTTCTATTTTCTACTATGTTCTTCTTAATTGATTGGGTAATTGATCATGTGCAACATCAAGGTTATAGCAGAGAGTATGAGTGAATTGATAGAAACCAAAGATCGCATGAATAGATTAGATTAGTATTCATACCCTTATATTGTATTGGGGTAGATTTAATTTTTTTATTTATATGTTGTGCAGGTATCTACTTGCCCAGCCTGTGCGAGGCTCACAGAAGCGGAGACCGTCGGATGATAAGCGTCGTTATATCGGAATGGAAATAAAGCATAACCGCCGAATCATTTTCTGTTGCTCATGCACCAACTGGTTTTGGAACCTAACAATCTCTCCCACTTGGACTCCATCTCCCGTTTAATATTTATTATTTTCAAATTAAATCTGTTTATTATAAACAATTTAATAGAGAAACATTTAATATCTATTAAATTATATTTATTTCATTTTCATAAAATTTAAATAAATCACTCTTAAAAGATTTAATTCTCTTTAAAATTCCTAATAAAAAAAAATTAAAATAAATCTGAACTCATACTAATCTAAAATCTAAAATATAATTATCTTTAGAAAGAATTCACTCAATTTACACGACATTCTACATTTAACATAGAAACATGCTAAACCTACAATATTCAATAACTAACAAATATATTCTTAAATCGGCCAGAAAAAGAGTTGAGTCTAGGCATCTCGCAAGTTGTATGTATACAAATATATAAATAAATAAGTTTATATATTTGTTTATTTTTTAAATTTAATATTTGTACTTTAAATTATAATTTTATTTAATTAATAAAATTTAAATTATAATTTTATTTATTTATTTTTAAATATTTTTAAATAATCTGATTTATATTCTTATATCACTTTTTAAATTTAAATCACTTTTTAAATTTAAGGAGAATATGTGGTGTGATAAAGATTAGAGGATAAAAGGAAACTTAAATACTACAAGGAGGTGGTCAACCCTAATTTAGAAGATCAAAAGTATTTCTCACTTTTGAAAAATGAAAAGAAGAAAATCAACATCTCTAAAGTAAGAACAAACACTCATGAGCTACATAGTAAAACAGAGCTCTGGACAATTCCATTAAGATGGTTGAAGGTGAAAAACACTTCCTCTTAGATTGAGTTGTCTATTTCCTTATTAGATCCCAATTTAAAAATATTTTCCACACTACAAACCTTCCTAATCTTCTAAATCATCAAAACTATGGTGATCTTGGAAGACTTCTCTCAATACTTTTTGAGCACATAAATATAGTTTTAAAGAATCTAAATAATCTCTTACCTTCTTAAGGTCTGATAGATTCATAGACCAATTGATTTATGTGAACGTTAATTATGATCATCATCATCATAAATAACTTAACTATTCAAAAAACCAAAATTTTATTATTTCCATACACATTCAAAATATTAACATATGATAAACCTGCACTAAGTTTCTATTATATTTCTATTGCAAGTTATTTGAAAAACGTGTTGAAATTCAAAATTTACCATTCAATCCTTGAGAGCCTAAGTTGTATCCGTATTGCGGTATCTCATTGCATAAACTCGATTTTTTTGTTGTCGGGATGTTATTATACTTTATCATTATCTAAAGAAAGACCCCACAAATAATGTAATGAAAATATTAATTACAGATTGTAGATTCGAGTCATTGACACGTTCGTTTCAAAGTCAACTATTGACTTTGTGGATGTGCCATCCAATGACCTAGGTTATACTTAGGGTGATTGATGGATTTGTCATCTATAGTGGTGTCCACTGAGTAAAAAATTACATCTGAATTGATTCAGAGGGTCCATTTTAGTTACATGTATTATTTTGGTGGTTTGGGGTTCTAAAATATTTAGAGTTTATTTAAAGAATTAATAAAAAAAAATAGGCTTAAAACATTGTTAGTGAAGTTTACAATCTTTTTATCAACATTATTGTGCATGTTGAGATCTTTCTAAGTGTGTAAATATCATCTTAGTCATAGCTTTTATGGGGAAGGTATGCCTCTTGGAAGTTGACCTATGTTTTTGGCCACCATGATATGGGTGGACATCACATTAGTCAACTTTTAAGAATATTTTAGAGAATAAAATTTGAGGAATGTAAAATCCCTAACCCTCACCCTAGAGACCTATGAGAGCATGTTAAACATTGGGCCACTAAGAAAGGGGTTACAATCTTCTTGTATTAATTCATTATTCCATAGTTGAGTATAGCAAAGAAGTGAGAAGACCTTGCATAGTAGCCAAGGCGCACCATGTTTTTGACAACTACATAGTAAATTCAACTTTTTGTGTATTTTCATTTCATACTTCAGAAGAAATTAGGAAAGCATAGTTCTCACCTTCTAACTAAGTTTATCATTTTGGGTTTACAAGATATATATTATGTTCATTACGTGGATGGTGTGGTGTATGTTGTTTTAGCTCCTCTTATTTCATTCTAAATTTATTTAAGTAATTTGAACACTACACTTATAATATTAAGTTATAATAATAAGTGAACATTATTTCATTCTTAAGGTCTAATAGACCAATTGATCTCAATAAATATTAATCATTATAATCATCATAAATAACGTAATCATTAAAAAAATAAAAATTATATAATTTACATATACATTCAAATTATATTAGCATATAATCAAACCCGCACTAAGTTTCTATTATATTTCTATTTTAAGTTATTTGAAAAGTTGAAATTCAAAATTTACCACTTTAATGCTCGAGACCCTGAGCTCTATCGGTAATGCAGTATCTCATTGCATAAACTTCAATTTTTTGTTGCCGCGATGTGATTCGTTAAATACACCTCTCCCTTATGTATACTTATAATTAATTATATCTAAAGCAAGACCCCACAAATCATGTAATTCAAATAATAATTATAGATTGTAGATTCTTGTCATTGATGCGTCCGCTGCAAAGTTAACTATTAACTTTGCTTATGTGTCCTTCGGTGACGTGGGTTATAGTGAGGGTGATGGATGGATTTTTCATTTATATTGGTGTTAAGTGAGTAGAAAAATTAATGTTGATTTGACATGTAAGGTTTAATTTAGAGAAATGTTTTATTTGGGTGGTTTGGGGTTCTAAAATATCCAGAGTTTATTTGAGGAATTAAAAAAAACATTTTTGGAGTCAAAATTTTGCTAGTGAAGTCTACAACCCTTCCATTGACATTGTTAAGTTTACAACACTTCCATTGAAATTACTAGTATGCATGTTGAGATCTTTCCAAGTGTGCAAATATCATTTTAGTCATAGTTTGTATGGGAAGGTATGCCTCTTGGAAGTTGGCCTATGTTTTTGGCCACCATGGTATGGAGTGGACACCACATTAGTCAATTTCCAAGAAGATTCTAGAGGGTAAAATTTGAGGAATGTAAAATCCCAATCCCTAACCCTAGAGAGCTATGAGGGCATGTTAAACATTGGGCCTCTAAGAAAGGGGTTTCATTCTTCTTGTATTAATTCATTTTTCCATATTTGAGTAGAGCAAAGAAGTGAGAAGGCCTTGCATAACAGCCACACAAGGTGCACGATGTCTTTGAAAACTACATAGTAAGTTCATATTTCTGTGTATTTTCATTCAAACTTTAGAAGAAATTAGGAAAGCATAGTGCTCACCTTCTAGCTAGGTTTATCATTTTGGGTTTACAAGGTATATATTATGTTTATTATGACGATGGTGTGGTGTATGTTTTTTTAGCTCCTCTTATTTCATTCTAAATTTATTTAAGTAATTTGAACACTACACTTATAATATTAAGTTGTAATAATAAGTGAACACTTCATAATAGATATATTTTGCAGAAACTTGTAATATCTTTGTGATGAATTGTTCTAGTGGAATATCCACAGTGGTTATGGGGGAAGGGATCATCAATTTTTTTGTACATAAGTTTGCAACAAAAGTTTGGCGCTGAATTTTTCAATGATCAATTTTTATGGGTCGTATGATGAAAGACAATAGTACTAGGATAGGGTTCTAAATTTACATTGCTTCAAATATGAAAACCTAATTCAGGGGGGAGATTTGAATTTCTCCTTTAATAGAAGGGAATTCTGGGGGGGAAATGTGAGGGTTGATCATTTTGCAGAGTATTTCAATAATCGTCTAGAATATGGTGGACTAGTTGATGTGGCTCCTCTCAAACTTAGTCCCACTTGGAGCAATAACTGGCCTGGAGGAGAAGGGGTGTTTAAAAGACTTGAATTATTTATTGTACATAATTTGGTTTTGCAGCAAGTTCCATGGTATAGATCATGGGTTGGTCTGAACAAATAATCGAACCATTTCCCCATTTTCTTTGATCTTGGCATGGATGAAACTAGGCCTGAAATCCACTTCAACATAAAATAGGGTGGTTAAAAGAAGAGGTATTTACTCGGTTGGTCAAGGAGAATTAGAAGTCGTTTAATCCTTATTTGGATATTTATATCGGGGAACAATTTGTGATGCCTCTCGAAAATGTTAGGATGGAAGTAACAACTTGGGTAGGGGTGAGGTGCAAGTCCCACGATCATCAACCGGTTCAAGTTGAAAGAGAAATGGAGGAGGTGGTAGCTAGACCTAGAGATGGTGCTTCTAAATAAAATAACATACCTATATTGAAGCAACTTGAGGCATGGAGGAGCAACTTATTGTTGGACAAGGAGACAAATTGATGAATTAAGAGTCATGCCATTTAGATTGAGTTGGAGAATAATAATATGAATTTTTTTCATTCCTTTTCAAATCATTGAAGAAATTTTAACACTATATGGGAGCTACAAGACTAGGGGGTGCTAAGGTAAAATGTTTTAAAGGTTTGGTAGAATCAAAGGTTCAAGATTTTGAAGGACATACGAGCAACCTGAAAGGGTGAATTTGGATGAAATATTGAAAGTCACTTCCTCTTTCCCGAGAATGATAAATGAGGAACTTAATGAGAAATTGTACAATCCTCTGATGAAGGAGGATTTGATTGTTGTTTTATGATTTTTTAAGAAGGATAGGAGTCCTAGACCATATGGATGGTCAGTGAAATTTTATATAGAGTTTTTTTATTTGATTAGTGAATATTTTTCGAGAGTGGTGGAGGAGGTTACAACTTTGGGAAGGATGGTTAGTAGTTTAAATGCAACATTCATTTCCTTGAATATCAAGCAAGATCGTTCGAATTCTTTTGATGGGTTTCATCCTGTTTATTTGTGTGATTGCTTGTACAAGATTATAGAAAAAGTGATAGAACTTAAATTGAATCCAATCTTTTCGGATTATATCTTATATGACTGTTTGGTTTTCTTAAAGGACAACATAGATTGACGAGGCTACTAGAATGACTCAAGAGGGTTTATATTCCATTCAAGTCTCTCACACGCCAACAACAATAATCAAATTGGATTAATCAAAGGCTTATGAAAAGGTTTTATCATTGTATCTTTGGCTATTTATATTTCATATGGGCTTCTCGCTATCAGTTGTTAAATGGATCATGTGGTGTGTAACTAAATCTTCCTTTGTTGTTATGATAAATGAGACTGCTTCCAATTTTTTCAGGCCTACAAGAGGGCTTAGGCAGGGATGACCACTCTTACTATACATTTTCCTATTGGTGGTAGAAGGATTGAGTAGGTACATACAAGAGGCATGGATGGTGAGGACTATTCAAGGTGTCTGAATCAATAGGAAGTACTATCACACTCGCTTTTTGTGGATGATGTCCTTTGATTTTTTTTTTTGTTACAATAGAGAAGGCAATCGTTTTCAGGATTTACTTCAATTGTATCATAGAAATACAAAAAGGGAAGTGAATGAATATAAGTCTTCCATGTTTACTTTATCATTGACTAAGAGTAAAGTTATTGTATTCAAAGGTTTTTTCCCTATCAACATTTGGTTTTTATTAAGGGTCTTAAGTACCTAGGCAAATTACATTAAAAACTAAATGTTGTGGGAAGGCATATTGGTGGTTTTTGGTTTCCAAAATCAAGAAAATAATTTCCCTCTTTATTATACTTGTATTTTCCACTGTAGGTTTTGCAAGCATGTTGTTATATGTTATGAGGCTATAATTACACAATTGAGTAAAATTTTAATAATTATTTTGAAAGGAAATATTTATTTTGTCACGATTATATATAATTTCCAAATAAAAAATATTTCGTAATTGAAAAAAAACTCATAATTGAAAAGAAAGTTCATAGTGAAATGGAAAAATCTCATAATTGAACATGGAACTTGTGGATGACTTGTAATTGCTTCTAGTTTACATGTCATCAAGCCTATATATGAGTTGAATATTCATGCTTTATTTTTGTACTACTTATAACAATTTCACCCTTATCTGGGCCCCGATTACTGAGCATGACTCAGATCTTCAAACCCCACTAATTTGTGTTTATTCATAAAATTGAAGCAGAATTAGCGAGTGGCCTTCATGGGAACTCTTGTATCCCTCCTCATTGTGGACATACCCTTCAAATTTCATCTGAATATGAGTTGAAATTCTCTTATCATGGCCAAAGAAGGTTTTTGGCTCCAGGCTTTTTTTTGTAAACGTTTCTATTTTCTCTTTCCCTTTCCTCATATTTCTCCTCCTATATCTTTCTCTTCTTATCTTCTCTATTTTCTTTCTCTTATTTTCTTCTCTCTTTTCTTTCTCTTCTTCTCCCATTTTCTTTCTCTTGTCCTATATCGATGATTCCTTATCTTTCTTCTTTGTCGACATTATCTCCCATATCGAAAAGTTTGAATCTTTCTTCCTCACTGATACACATGCCTTTATCAACGATCAAATATCTTTATCTCTTGCTAGTACATGCCCTTTATCAACGATCAATGATAATTTTCTTATTTCGAACATTTCGGCGCCCATTTTGATGACTTGAAAAGATCTTTCTTTACTGACATTTTGATGCCAAAAATCCTTTCTCCTCCAACATTTTGGCAACTTGGAAATATCTTCCTTCATGGATGTTTCATTGTTAAATGTTCTTTAATTGTCAATGTTTTAGTGAAATATCTTCTTTCTTCATCGACATTTCGACGAATTGAGAAGATCTTTCTTCGCCAATGTTTTTTCGTGACTTCAAAAGATCTTTCTTATCCGTCATTTTGGTGACTTGAGAAGATATTTATTCCTTGACGTTTCAACGAAATATCTTCTTTCCTTGTCAACATTTCAGTGCAAAATCTTCATTCCTCTCCGACACACTCCCTTATCGACAACCTCAAATCTTTTCTATTCATTGATACACGCCCTTTATCGACAAATTCAAATATTTTCTTCTCCCCAATACACACTCTATATCGGTGACAAAGGATATTTTATCCTCGATGAAACACTCTATATCGACATTGAAATATATTTTCTCCTCGCTGACAAGCTCTGTATCAACGAAAAAAAATATTTTCAATACTTAGTGGTTTTTCCCAAAATTTGAACTTGAAAACTTGCAACTTTTGCGAACCTACATACACGGCTCCCTGGGAAAACTTAAACCGTGCAACCAAACACCTCAACAATCAGAGTATAAGAACATATATTAGGGGAATTCATCCCTGCATATTTCTACTCGAAGAACTTAAATTTCGCCCCCAAACACATGTGCAACTGCCATGGATTTAGCCATTTTTTCCTCCAGGATCAAAACCCACCCGTTGGATTCTAATTCTCGACATACCCATGTCGATTTATAACAAAAATATGCCCAAAAATTGGGGATTTAGCTCAATTCCACAAATATTTCCCAATTAAAACACATGTAAAAAATCCGTTTCTATTGTAGCAGACCCCTACAATGCCGATGTTGCAACCTAAGCTCTGATACCACTTGTAAAAGATCGATCCTCCTTAACTCATTTAAAAATAATTCTTGGACATAATAAAATCAACATGCAACACACTAATTTATTCATGCATCCAAAAAAATATATAAAATACCATGAATGCTTTCATTCAACAAACACACAACATTCATATAAACAAACACAAAGTGAAATAATCATGATAAAAGAAAACAAAAAAAAAATATTCTTATGAAGAATCGACTAGCTGCATATAAGGGACGTTCCTCATAGAAATAGGTTTGTTGTTCATTTTATTTCAATAGCAAGCCACCCCTGATCTGAGGCTAAGAGTCAACAAGGAGGTTTGACCCTCTTGGTTGTCCACTCTGCACATTCAACATCCCAAAAACCTAGTTTCTACTCCAACAAAAATTCCAATCCACCAACTCTCTCTTCCCCTCAACATGCACAACACAAGGTATGGGATCGTCCTTCTCTGCTAAGAAATCCTGCAGGCCTTCCCACTTCCCTCTATGGCTCCAGTGCACTCGGTTGGCCAAGAATTATCTTAGCTAGTAACTCCAGGAATTATCAATTGCTCCAGGAGTCTTGATAGAAACCTTCTCAAGGCTCTACAACCATTTCCTCAACATGAATAAGTACCATGGGTTTATAGCCTAATTTTTTAGGCTCACAACTCAAAATTTCAACATAAGTCTCAACCCTCTAATGGTTATTCTCAAACACAACATGGTTGGTGCTCTTTCCTAGCACCCAACTCCCCTTTTTCTACCCAAAATCAACATGTAAAAGTTATCCCTATAACCCATTCGAATTTCCTTTTCATCTCATGAAAGTTTGACTCTCACATTTCCCAAAAAGTGGTTGTGCTCATCCCATGCAATCATAAATAAGTGAATACTTTTCCCACCTACCACTCTTACATCAATTTAATAATTTTTTTGATAATTCTAATGAGATAAACATTCATAGGAAAAATGGCTTAATCAATAGAAATGGGTAACCCCTTGGACCCTCTTCATCCCCCTCTCTTGTGGAACCATATCCCCCTAGCATTACCATCCCTCTCGTATCGCAACCAACGATTAAAATTTCATTAATGATTACAATGTATATTTTTATATAGCTCGACCCTAGCACATATTAATCAATACAGGCTCTTCAACCCAAATATATTGGCTCACCAGCCTAAATCACATTTACACAATTATATTATAATTTTTGGGGATTAAAACTTGGGATATTATAAAAATGTGACATAATCATTGGGAAACATCAAAACCAAACATAACCCTTGATGAATGTCACAATGTAACATAACCCTTAATGGATGGTGCATTGTGACACAACTATTGAGAAACATATCAATTCAATATAAGTTAACTATGATGAAAATCACAATGTGACATTATCGTAGTAAACCATGGTTAAACATAATCATCATCATCAACCATAGCCAACCATGTCAAACCATGGTCAACAAAAGTGATCGTAGTCAATCAAAGTTAATCATGGTTAGCAATAATTAAATATGATCAAATGTGGTGAACTATAGTAAATCAAAATCAATCATAGAAAACTCATAATAAAACAAAGTCAACCAAAGCCAACCATAGTATACCAAACATAAACCAAAGTGAAACATAAGTCGACCATAAAAAACCAAAATCAACCATAAGTCCACCTTAGTAAACCAAGCATATGCCAAAGTTAACACTAAGTTGATCACATTCAACCATAGTTAGCATGGTCAATATAGTCAATAATAGTTCAACATAGTCAACGAAATTCAACCGTAAAAATTTGTGGTTAACTTTAGTCAATCATAGTCATACATAATAAATCATGGCTAACCAAAATCAACTATGGCCAACCATAACCAAATATGATCAATCATAATTAGCAAACCATAGTCTAAGGTGGGAAACCATACTAAAATATCATAGATATTCCAATGTTAATTATATTGATATTTTAATTCAGAAATCTATTAATCACACACAAGAAAACCACATAACTAAAAGTGATTGATATAAGTGAATTAACACTATTAATTAAAGAAAGAAAAATAAGTATATCTTCTACTTTTAATTATATTATATTGTTGTGCTAATAATACCTCTCTTATGTAATTTAATTTTTCCATCAATTTTGAAATAATAATTATATAGAGACGGGCAATCATATTTTTATGCTTGTATTATTTACCAATGCCGGGTGCCTCACGCATGCTGAAGGGTATTTGATTTTCATATGGTTATTTGGTTTACTGTGAAAATTAAAAATTACAAAAAAAAAATATAAAATCCGATAAAATAATGATTATATTTTATCAATTAAAATTATAAAATTAATTAAAATAACATTGTATTTTATTAATTATAATAATAATTTTGTTTTTTAATGAAAAAAAATAAAATCAATTTTGTCTTTATTATTTTTTAAAATATTTTTGGATATAAAGGAGTGGGGCATTGAAGTGTACAGTTAAAGTATTTCTGTATCTCAAATCACCGATTTGAAAAAAAATATTACTTAAAACATAAACTCAAATTCATAAAATAAATTGTTCTTTATAAATCATATCATTTTACTAGATGATGTTGGCCATTTTACTCATGAAACTTTTTTT
>JASDQU010370508.1:42872-54139 GCA_032191745.1 Picea mariana | reverse complement strand
AACCTTCTCAAGGCTCTACAACCATTTCCTCAACATGAATAAGTACCATGGGTTTATAGCCTAATTTTTTAGGCTCACAACTCAAAATTTCAACATAAGTCTCAACCCTCTAATGGTTATTCTCAAACACAACATGGTTGGTGCTCTTTCCTAGCACCCAACTCCCCTTTTTCTACCCAAAATCAACATGTAAAAGTTATCCCTATAACCCATTCGAATTTCCTTTTCATCTCATGAAAGTTTGACTCTCACATTTCCCAAAAAGTGGTTGTGCTCATCCCATGCAATCATAAATAAGTGAATACTTTTCCCACCTACCACTCTTACATCAATTTAATAATTTTTTTGATAATTCTAATGAGATAAACATTCATAGGAAAAATGGCTTAATCAATAGAAATGGGTAACCCCTTGGACCCTCTTCATCCCCCTCTCTTGTGGAACCATATCCCCCTAGCATTACCATCCCTCTCGTATCGCAACCAACGATTAAAATTTCATTAATGATTACAATGTATATTTTTATATAGCTCGACCCTAGCACATATTAATCAATACAGGCTCTTCAACCCAAATATATTGGCTCACCAGCCTAAATCACATTTACACAATTATATTATAATTTTTGGGGATTAAAACTTGGGATATTATAAAAATGTGACATAATCATTGGGAAACATCAAAACCAAACATAACCCTTGATGAATGTCACAATGTAACATAACCCTTAATGGATGGTGCATTGTGACACAACTATTGAGAAACATATCAATTCAATATAAGTTAACTATGATGAAAATCACAATGTGACATTATCGTAGTAAACCATGGTTAAACATAATCATCATCATCAACCATAGCCAACCATGTCAAACCATGGTCAACAAAAGTGATCGTAGTCAATCAAAGTTAATCATGGTTAGCAATAATTAAATATGATCAAATGTGGTGAACTATAGTAAATCAAAATCAATCATAGAAAACTCATAATAAAACAAAGTCAACCAAAGCCAACCATAGTATACCAAACATAAACCAAAGTGAAACATAAGTCGACCATAAAAAACCAAAATCAACCATAAGTCCACCTTAGTAAACCAAGCATATGCCAAAGTTAACACTAAGTTGATCACATTCAACCATAGTTAGCATGGTCAATATAGTCAATAATAGTTCAACATAGTCAACGAAATTCAACCGTAAAAATTTGTGGTTAACTTTAGTCAATCATAGTCATACATAATAAATCATGGCTAACCAAAATCAACTATGGCCAACCATAACCAAATATGATCAATCATAATTAGCAAACCATAGTCTAAGGTGGGAAACCATACTAAAATATCATAGATATTCCAATGTTAATTATATTGATATTTTAATTCAGAAATCTATTAATCACACACAAGAAAACCACATAACTAAAAGTGATTGATATAAGTGAATTAACACTATTAATTAAAGAAAGAAAAATAAGTATATCTTCTACTTTTAATTATATTATATTGTTGTGCTAATAATACCTCTCTTATGTAATTTAATTTTTCCATCAATTTTGAAATAATAATTATATAGAGACGGGCAATCATATTTTTATGCTTGTATTATTTACCAATGCCGGGTGCCTCACGCATGCTGAAGGGTATTTGATTTTCATATGGTTATTTGGTTTACTGTGAAAATTAAAAATTACAAAAAAAAAATATAAAATCCGATAAAATAATGATTATATTTTATCAATTAAAATTATAAAATTAATTAAAATAACATTGTATTTTATTAATTATAATAATAATTTTGTTTTTTAATGAAAAAAAATAAAATCAATTTTGTCTTTATTATTTTTTAAAATATTTTTGGATATAAAGGAGTGGGGCATTGAAGTGTACAGTTAAAGTATTTCTGTATCTCAAATCACCGATTTGAAAAAAAATATTACTTAAAACATAAACTCAAATTCATAAAATAAATTGTTCTTTATAAATCATATCATTTTACTAGATGATGTTGGCCATTTTACTCATGAAACTTTTTTTTAATTGATTATTCAATATTTATTAAAAGATGCTCTTCTTTTTATAGGAAAAACCTCTCACCAAACTTTGTCTTATATTTAAGAATATAAATTAATTATGGGAAAAGTTATTCAGTGTAAATTTATTGATATTTTTCAAATTTTTAGATTTGACCTTTTTAATTTAATATTTAGATGTGATTTTTTTTAAATTTAATATAATCAACCCTACACGCAGTTACGGAACGGAAAACTAATATACATTTTTATTTATGAACATGAATAAGACAAACTATGCTAAACCATTTTCTTTGTGGTCCTTTTTAATTTCGTAAAAATACAATTATGTGAGAAGTTAATGGCTTCAGATTTAAGCATAGTTTTTTTTTAATATTTGGATACGGAAAACTTATATACATTTTTATTTATGAACATAAATAAGACATACTATGCTAAACCATTTTCATTGTGATCCTTTTTAATTTAGTAAAAATACAATTATGTGAGAAGTTAATGGCATAAGATTTAAGCAGAGGTTTTTTTTAATATTTAGATATATTATTTTGCAGTTGTTTTATATTGTGATTGTTTTGGAGTAATTTTAATTTATTATTTTAATATAAAATATTTATCAATTTTTTTTAGACGTTATTAAATAAAACTATATATTAAAATAAATATTTGAAAACTATAAAATAAATATTCAAAATTTCAAATATCATATTTTAATTTTATGATTGATTAATTTTATGTGGTTTGAAAGTTAATTATTAAAAATAGAAAATACAATAAAATTTTAAAAAACTATATTTTTTCAAAATTTTCCACATAAGTGTAAATATAAGTGTAAATAAGTTTTATTTCTGTAAATTTCATAAATTAAAATAAATAACATGTCATGACTTCTTGAACCCATCAAATCATTTAAAAAATCATAAATGCAATAAATTGTGAATTACAATTGCTAAACTTTAAGCTCAATCATCATTGATTTCTTATATAAATATATTTTTCAAGGTAAATCATTTCTCAAGCACGTCAGGGGATTTGTGAAGTATGAACTTTATCTGGACAATGGAAATAAAATGGAGTAAGCTAAATGTTCTACATTTTGGGTTTGTCGACCAACGTAGAACATCACATCTCCAGTGAATCCATTGGTCGACAAACACATCGTCTCCACATATTCGTTAGAAAGGGTAGTTCTGTTAATGTTTGCTAGCTTATGTCGCCCACTGTATTCCTTTGTTGGTTGTAGGGAGTTTGGTGATGTGCACTTAATGCACCACCACCCTGCCTCTCCCTACATTCGAATTCTCCTGCATGCCTCGCTCTGAACTCCCCTGTCCCTTCTCCTTTGTTAATGTTACAGGTTCTATGCTATGGTGTTATAGGCTCTAAATCGTTATTCGTTTGTCTTCTATCAGTGCAAGGAGGTTCGATTTTGCAGAAGGGAAAATGTGTGATCCAGGTGGATATTGGTGGCCACCCACATATTCCAACTGACTCCTCGTGTCTGTTTTTTTGTTCAGCACGTTCCTCTATATTGCTTTGTAATTGTGGGTTCTACACTTCTTGGGCTGTCTAAAGCCCCACACATCCTCCAAGCTGATACGGGTGGCCTCTCACCTAATCCAACTGGCTTATTTTGTATGTTTTCATGTCATCACATCTTGTTGTACTTCCAGGGTTGTTTTGGGGCCCTAAACGTTGTTTTTTTGGCCCGCCACAGCCAAATTGTAGACGAAGTCAGAGTTTGAAGAAGAAATGTGTATTTCTCTGAAAGAACTTTCCAACGAGTTATCACGTGCCTAAAACAAAGGTCGTATGCAAAAGTTACGACCCTTGGAAGTTGAGGTACCAAATTACACCACCTTACCCATAGGGCCCACAAGACTTTTGGCGTTTCACCTTCTAGGGTTAGGTTTTTGGATGTCTATGGTTTTGGCATTCATGAGTAATATCAAAAAGGCCTCTGGAGCCTCACTGTAATCCATTCTTCTTAGACAGATGCGCGTAGCAGCCACATATCTTCTCAAAGATAGCTACCACCATTCGAGCAAGTGTTTTAGTTCTACAATTTTACAGTTTAAGCCTATTTCATTATTTAATAGAAGCTATTGTTCACTGAATATTTGTTTTATTCTTCATATCTTAGTGTTTATTGTATTCAGTCTACTAATCAGTTCGTTCCGCTCCTAAATCAAAATCAACGTGCTCATGTTAGATACCTAAATCTGCAGTCCCGCGTAGGTGTTGAGGTTAGTTGTTTGAATCTCCCTTTGTTGCTAGTGGAAGTCATTATCGAGTTACAACCTTTAGGGTTAAGATTTGGTTAACAATTGTTCGGTTAACAACTATTTCCTTAACAAATTGTTCGGTTAACAACTATTTCGGTTAACAATTGTTCGGTTAACAACTATTTCCTTGTGGGAATTATCGAGTGACATTTACTATGAAGTTCCTACCAAATGCATATAAACTACCGAAATTCGAAAGGCTTTGATAGTTAAAAGCATTAGGGCATGTCAACCTTGGTGGTTCCTTCAATTTACTATAAAAATTGGGCATGGATGAGAAAATGAGGTAAACGACTTCTAACAAAAAGAAAATATCAAAAACAAGTCGAGGACTAAAAGGAGAATAAAAAGTGAAGTTAATTGAAATGAAACCGTCTCCTCGGCCACAAACATTCATAATTTCTTTACTCCATAGCTAAACTAAAATATAGTTATTAAATTTATACCTTCCTCTTCCGCCATGGCTAGGCTCTCCCTGCCCAATGTCCCGACGTTTCCATTGCAGACTCGTAAAAATGAGCCGAATAATAAATCACTCAGGGAGGTCCCTGCCAAAAAATCTTTACTGGATTAGTTGGTAAATATTCAACATGACTGATCCTCTCGATGGCCCTCCAAAATGACGACCAGACGCTCGTTTGTGTTAAATAGTTCAGAGTAAGATAAATGTTTTGGGTTTTCCGACCATTTGTTTTCCTGTAAATGCAGAGAATGATGGATGACTCAGGTGAGTTGATTGTTTCCTATAGCTTCCAATTCACATCTAAAGACATTTGTTTCCTATTGGTAAGAGCTAATTCACTTTACTACTCATTTTCTTGTTGCACCAAACAAAAAATTCATTTGGCTTAATTAAAATACAACAACTCATATGCATATTGTTGCATTATTGATCAATTGGCTTGCAAACATCTTTAATCGCTTGTAGTGTTAATACTAGCATCCAAGATGTTTCACTCAACTTTCTAAGTGCAAATGGTCTATTCAGAAGAAAATATTTTTTGCTAGCTTAAGTTGGTGATTTATTCTTTGGTTAAGTTGGGAGTAGATAATTGTGTTGGTTCTATCTAACGTTCAATTCATGAACGTGCTAGAGTGAAGGATCCTCCCAAGGCTATATTCTAGTTCTACTTCTCCCTATTTAATTAACCTTCTTAATGCATACTAGAAACGTGCATACAATGTGAGTTCCTTTAAACAATGTGAGTTATTTATTATCTCTACCTGAGTAGAGGATGTAGTTGTAATCTGACACATATCTTAACACCGCACTCAACCATCCTTATTTCCCCATTATTATTATAAGGTATTTTATTATTTGGCTAGGAGGTTATGCAACGTCTGTGGTCATGAGTACTTTTTGCATTATTATTATAAGGTATTTTATTATTTAACTCGAAGGCTTACAACATATGAGGTGACGAGCTTGCAACGACAATTCATTTTCAAGACTTGTAAAGAATAAATTCTAAGTTTTTTATAGTAGCACCCTACCGGTCACCATTTTTCTTGAACTTGGGTCATTCTTGCCGACCACTACGTAAATTTCATAAGAAGACATCAACGATATGTTGTCGACCACTACGTATATGGTTAGGTTCCCATACTTTCTATTTGGCAATAGTGAAGGATTTATTCCAGTAGATCTGTCAATGGAATGTATGAATAGTGAACAAATTTATTAATAGTGATCAAATTTTAGGGTTTTTAGGATATATAGTTATATACTATTTTTTCACTTGTTTTATAAAGAGATTTTAATCCAATTTTCAATTTATCTCAAAGGCTTACAACATCTGACATGAGGAGATTGCAACGACAATTCTTTTTGCATTACTTGTAAATCATAAATTGTAATTTTTTTGCACTAGCACCCTACGAGTCACCATTTTTTCTTGAACTTGGGTCATTCTTGCAGATCACTTGTGGCTAGACCACAACCCATTATTTTTGTGTAAGACTTGTAAAGCATAGATAAGAAGTCAATTTCCTTGTAGAAATAACTCAACCTGTCTTTTACAAGAAAAGCTAATTCTTCCTTCAGAAGCCTCAAATCCCATGAGATGAGATGGGAGGGTTTCAAATAAAAGTATCATGACACCGAGATATCCATAGAAATACAATACTAGACAATCGAACTATGCACCATAAGAATTAATAGTTGTACCTAATCATTCAACTATTTCCATAGAGAGGACTCTTCCAAGAAAGGAGAAAGTGAAAAAATAGCTAAATTCGGTGTGAAATAGTGCCCAAAAGTCTTAGCAAACATACATTTCTAGAAGACATGCTCAATCATTTCGTCTCTACCACATAGCATGTAGTGTTGCAACATAAACTATTGGAATCTCGGTCCTTGGTGGAGCATAAGACACCCCAATACTAAATCATTGTTATAATCATTGCTAACCTCAAGACAGTCAATGAGAACTTTCGCACAAGAGCATTTACCAATGGTGATAACCTTGGGGAAACTCATGAATCATCAAGTGCAAGGAATAAATTCAAGTAGTTTCAAATTTCCCTATGTTTAGTGGGGAATACATTCACATATGCATAGCAGTAGACCTAGTGTGCATTGACAATTGTCCAAATAATGGAGATATACCATGTTTCTAAAGGTATATTTCCAATATTTAAAATCTTGATTTAGCCTTTCAGCTAAATAAAAAATTGGATTAAAATCTCTTTATAAGACCAGTGAAAAACTAGTATATAACTACATATCCTAAAAACCCTAAAATTTGTTCATTATTAATAATTTTTTTCACTATTAATACATTCCATTGATAGATACTTGAATAAATCTTTCACTATTTCCAACTGGCAAGTGTGGGCGCCTAACAGTATACATAGTGGTCGAAAACATATCGTTCTTGTCCTGTTATGAGAGTTACATGGTGGTTGGAAAGAATGACCCAAGTTCAAGAAAAATGGTGACCAATAGGGTGCTACTGCAAAAGAATTAGAATTGATGCTTTACAAGTCTTGGAAAAACAATTGTCATTGCAAGCTCATTACCTCAGATGTTGTAAGACTTCGAGCTTAATAATAAAATACCTTCTAATAATACTGGAGAAATTACTCCTGACTGCATACATTGCATAATATCCTAGCCAAATAATAAAATACCTTATAATAATAATGGGGAAATAAGGATGGTCGAGTGTGGAATTAAGATCTGTGTCAGATTACAACTACATCCTATGCTCAGGTAGAAAAAATAAAGAACTCACATTGTTTAAAGGAACTTACATTGTATGCACATTTCTATTATGCACATTTCTATTTGGATGCCTTGTAATTTGGATGTTTGGAAAAGCGAAAAAAACATGATATCTCACTCATACGACATCTGTTTGAACCTGTTCAAGTTGCCATGGGATTGTGAGGATGAGGCCTGCACATGAGTCCGTTTTTAAGAAATTATGATCACTTTTATTTTTGAGCATATTTTGATCCCCTAGATCACTCTTCTCCATTGGGAGGCTTTTGGGACCTCCAAAATACTACTTTCGGTCAATTTGAAGATGAGGGTACAGTTCCCTCACCTTTTCAACCTCAATCCACTTGGCCTTTCTTGAATTTGTGCCTTTAATACCAACTCGAAGGTATTTCACATTCTCTTGTTTTGAAGTTCTCATCCTGCTGTCAAGGATTGTGTCTTCATGCAGTTCTGAAAGATATTCTGGAAAGAAATCATCTATAGAAGGAATATGAACATGCTTTGCTTAATTATCAATCAAAGGAGGCTCATAGAATCTAAAATTATCAACATTGACAACTGCATACATTTGAATATAGGCAGGCAAATCCAAACGGAAGGAATTGTTACCAATCTTTTCAAGAATCTTGAAAGGTCCATATCTAATTGGTTTCATTTTTTTACCTTCTCCTTGGAGCCTCTCTTTTCTAATGTAAAGCGAAACTTCATCTACAACTTGGAAACTGTGATCAACACGATTCTTGTCATGTCTTGTCTTGTACTTGGCTTGGCTCTTTTCCAACTATTCTTGTACCATTTGATGCACCAACTGAATTTGTTCAATGAACTTATTTTCCATATCAATGTCATATTGACCATCAATAGCAATGTCTTTCCCAAAGATAAAATCTAAAGGATATTTTGGAAAATAACCAAAACATGCCTCAAATGGAGATGTTTGAGTCAAAGAGTGCTTAGCCCAGTTTTAGTCATGATGAAAATAGTGTAAGTGATCATCCCAAAGATTAGGATGCTTGCTGTAATAACCACAAAGAAGATGCACTACTATTCTATTAACCACTTATGTTTGACCATCGATTTGTGGATGAAAAGTTGTGCTCTTTTTCATTTTGGTGTCCAAGAGTGCCCATAAACTTGACCAAAATTCCCAATAAATCAAGAACCTCGATCAGAAATAATGGATTTAGGAAACCCAAAATGCACCCAAACATGTTAAAAGAACATTTGTGTCATTTTATCAGCTGTAACTTGCTTCTTACAAGGCATCCAAATACACATTTTAATGAAACAACAACCACAACATAAAGGTAATAATGATTCTTCTTAGACATAGGTAGACCTCCTACAAAGTCCATGGAAATTCTTTCACAAGGACGAGAAGGAACAATAATTAGAGTATACAAACCCAACTTTCTATTGCTAGGCTTACTTGTAGCACATAAAGAACATCCTCTTACATATCTTGAAACACTTTCATTCATTTTAGGCCCATAAAAATACCTTTGCAAATTAGCCACTGTCTTTCCTACACTAAAGTGGCCAACAATAAGAGAAGAATGAGCCTCCCTTATGATGTTGACTTTTTCACCCTATGGAATACATAGCTTTCCAAGATGATACAAAAGCTTATCATGCACATGGTAATCCAATTCCTCAACTTGGTTAGAATGATACAAAGTTGCATAAACTTCTTTAAAATCAACATCTAAAGCATATTGTTCAACATAGCTCTCATGCATGGTAGAATTATGCTTAAGAATAACTGAAGCACTAACAATAGGCCTAGAAAGCATATCAACAACTTTGTTATAAATTCCTTTTTTATACCTTATAACAAAGTGGAATTTTTTTAGAAAACCCATCCATCTGAAGTGCCTTTCTTGTTGTAGCTTTGTTTGTGATTGTAAGTATTGCAATGGTTGATGATATGTGTGAATGATAGTTCCTTTTCCCCAAAAATAATGTTTCCATTTTTTCACACTTTTCACCAATGCATACAAATCCTTATCATAAGTAAGATAGTTAATCAAAACACCATTAAAAGTTTCATAATGAAAACAAATGGGCTTACCATGTTGCAACAAGACTGCTCCCA
Organism: Picea mariana; assembly: GCA_032191745.1. Lineage (NCBI taxonomy): Eukaryota > Viridiplantae > Streptophyta > Pinopsida > Pinales > Pinaceae > Picea > Picea mariana. The sequence goes on along the minus strand of JASDQU010370508.1, from coordinate 44,504 downwards.
TTGCATAATTGCTTGCATCTGTTTGGATCTCAAATGATTGTCTCAAATTTGGAAGTGCAAGAACTGAAGATGAACTAATCTTCTCCTTCAATGCATCAAATGATTTTTGTTGCTTGCCACCCCATTGGAAAACTTTTTTGATGCTTATCACTGCATGTAATGGAGTTGCAATTGAAGAGAAGTTAGCAATAAAATTTCTCTAATATTGGATTGCTCCAAAAAATCTTCTTACCTCTGTCACATTGTTGAGATTGAGCCAATCCAAAATGAATTTGACCTTGGAAGGATCAATTTTCAGTTCTCCTTCTCCAACAATATGTCCCAAGTAAACAAGTGAGGTCTTTCCAAACTCACATTTAGACATCTTCAAAAATAAATTTTATTTCTTTAAGACATCCAAAACTTGTTTTACATGCATAACATGATCTTCACGATATTTTCTAAATATCAAAATGTCATCCAAGTAGACAATCACACAATCATCAAGAAAAGTACTAAAAACATCATTCATGACTCTCATGAATGTAGTAGGAGCATTGCAAAGTCCAAATGGCATTACCATCCACTCAAACAAACCTTGCTTTGTTTTGAAAGTTGTCTTCCAAGTGTCTCCTTAAACAATCCTAATATGATGATATCCACTTCTCAAATCCAATTTAGTAAAATACTTAGCATCTTTGAATTGATCAAGCAAATCATCAATTCTAGGAAGAGGATAACGATTCTTTACCATAATCTTGTTCAAGTCCATGAAATCTACACACATGCGCCATGTACCATCTTTATTTGGCACTAAAAAAACCAGTGATCCACATGGCGATGTGATTGGCATGATGACTGCTTTGTTAAAAAAATCTTGGATTTGTTTTTTAATTTCATCATTCTCCATGACTGACATCCTGTACATACCAATGTTTGGAAGAGGACATTCTTGCTGCAATTGTATCTCATGTTGGATAGTCCTTTTTGGAGGAAATCCTTGTGGTTCCTAAAACATCCCATCATATTGGTTAACAAACCCATATAAATCAGATTTCAACTTTGAATCACAACCATGGAAAGCTTATTTTTCAACATTTTCTTTGGGTTCGATCATCGAGAGGACAAAATTATTACTAGCATTGACTAATCTCTTCATTTGTCCAACATTTACAAGTGACAAATTCAACTTCTTTGTATGTTCTCTAACAATGTACTCAAATCCATTTTTAAACAAATGATACTTGCTCTCATGATGATGAAATATGGCTCTCCTATCATATAACTATGGGATTCCCAATAGAATACCACAAATATCCAAAGGAATAACATCAAGCTCTACCTCATCTATAAAATTTGCAGTGATGGAAAATCTAAGTTTACACCTTCTTGTCACATGCAATTTGGCATTGTCACATATCCATCCTAGAGGGTATGGTTTAGGATGTGGAGTAGTTTCCAATTTTAGTTTCTTGACAGTGTCTTTAGATATGAGGTTTGCTTGAGATCCAGTATCAAAAAGAGTATCTATCTTGGTATGCTTTGAAATCACCCCTATGTGGAAAATATTTATTCTTTCTTTTTCATGTTGAGTTTCATTAAGGCTACTACTACTTCAAGAACTAGTACTTGCAATAGAATCCTTACCTTCAA
>JASDQU010370508.1:16991-28025 GCA_032191745.1 Picea mariana | reverse complement strand
ATCTAATGACATCATTGCAGCAGTGTTACTTCAGAGAAATGATCAAGGGAGGGAGAAACCAGTGGTTTTCTTTAGAAATAAATTAAGAGATGCTGAGGTGAAGTATGACCCTATTGAAAAACAAGCTTATGCTTTGATCAAATCACTTAAGGCTTTTAGAATCTATATTGTTCATGCCAAATTAATAGTTTATGTACCATCTAGTTCATTCATAGATGTACTCATTCAACCAGATATAGATGGTAAAAGAGCCAAGTGGATTTCCAAACTCATTGAGTTTGACATTGATATGAATCCAACTAAATTGATAAAGGGTCAGGGTTTGGAAAAGCTTCTTGATAAGGAGAATTGTGAGGTGTTGGGCATAAATTTTATCAGCATAAATACAAAGGATGCACAATCTGAAATTTCTATTGAAAGGTACAGTCATGATCATCCAGTTTTAGCAAACTTGTCTTCTTGTGAGTGGTACTCAAGTATAATACATTTTTTTAGACCCTTGCAGCCCCTCCAGAGATGAATCAAACACAAGTGAGATCATTAAAAATCAAGGAAATCAAGTTTTGTATGAATGAAAATATGCTTTATTGGAAAGAACCCTCTGGGATGTTGTTGAGGTGCCTTGACAAAGAAGAAACAGTTCAGGTTGTGCATCAGTTTCATAGCAGCAACTGTGGTGGCCATCATTACTCTAAAACTATAGCATAGAATATTTTGAGGGCTGCTTATTATTTCCCATGTTTATTTTCTAATGTTTTCTCCTATGTTAAGACATGTGACAAGTGTCAAAGGTTCACTAGAAAACAACAACTCAAATATCTTCCATTGAAACCCATTGTAGTCATTGGACCCTTCCAATAATGGGGCTTAGACTTCATTGGAGAGATACATCCATCTTCAAGTGGCCAGCATAGGTGGATCCTAGTAGCAACTAACTACTTTAAAAAATGGATCGAGGTTATTCCCACCAAGAATGCCACTCATTCTGTAATCATCAATTTCTTGAATGATCATATTTTTGCTAGATTTGGCTTCCCCAAAAGACTTGTTACTGATAATGCAGTTTCTTTTAAAGATGATGTTTTGGTGAAGTTATGTGAAGACATGGGTATTCATATTTTTCACTCAACTTCCTACTATCCTCAAGGCAATGACCTCACTGAATCATCAAACAAGAGCCTAGTGAGGATTATTAGAAAATTGCTTGAAGAAAATCAAAGGAGTTGGGATTCTAAGTTAAAATTTTCACTTTGGGATGATAGAGTCACAAATAAGAAGTCCACTGGCACTTCTCCTTTCAATATGGTGTATGGAACTGAAGCCATTGTTCTTATCCAACTTGCATTACCTTTTGCAAAATTTCTTGAAGAAGAAGAAGAGGAACCAAATGATTTGGTTAGAAGGATTCTTAATCTAGTTTAACTTCAACATTTAAGGGAGCAGTTACTTGAGAATACAGAGTTACATCAGAAGAATACGAAAGAGAGTTTTGACAAGAAGGCTAAGAAAGATGTTTTCCAAACAAGGGTTCTTGTTTTGAAGTGGGATTCTTACAGACAAGATAAAGGAAAGAATGGGAAATTTTACACTTTATGGATTGAACCTTTCATCATCTATAAAGTGCTACAGAACAATACTTTCCTCTTACAAAACCTGTAAGGTAATGAAGTATTTGGTCGCCTAGTCAATGGGAGTTTTCTCAAAACCTATTTCAACTAAGGATTTTAAATCCTTCTCCATTGTAAATATCATTTATTTTTTCAGTTTTAGTCTCATAATATGTCCATGCCCAATGGAACAACAATTTCACTTCTTTTTGTAAGTTTTGTAGGTGATAGGAAAGACATCTAGTCTTACGAGTTCTTGGAACCTCACAGGGAGGCTTCCATCCCCAATTAGAGCCAGATGTTATCTCCCAATAAAAAAAAAACTCATTTTTTTTATGTCTTAGGTGATTAATTGAGTTTTTAGTCTTATGAGTTAATCAATAAAGTGTGCTCTTAATTGAGTCTAGTCATCAATTTTGAGTCATGTCACATGAGGATGATTAAGTGGTTATCATGGTCATTGTCCTAGGTTATACTAGTCAATAGATAAGTCATTTTTTTCTTAAAGATGATTCATGGGTCATGTAAGTCAGTTTTTGTCCATACTAAGTCATCATTTGTCTTTCAAATCACAATTTGACTTTCTATATATCCTTATTCTTCATGATTACAAGTTTGTAGAGCATATGGGTACTTTTTTACTGAAAGCGCTACCAACTCGTCCATTGTTGTCAATGCAAATCATCATTTCTGCATAGGGCGCACTACCAACTCGAGGGGAAAAACTTGTTTTGAAGTTTGAAAAGTTCCAAGGTAAAATCTATATAAAGAAAGTGTTTTCAGAGTTCTCAGACCATCATCGAAGCATTGAGGACCTCTTCTATAGTTGTAGCTCTCCATCAAAGGAGTTATCAAGGTTTGCAAGCATAGTTGTTCGCTCTTTATTTGATTCTAATTATATATGTGCATAATTGTTCATAACAGGTGTCCATACAATGATGGCTCCAAGAAAGGATCCTATTCCCAGGAAGAGGTCAGGTTTTGTGGTCAGATTCGAGGCTACTAAGACCACTTTGATCGAGAAAAATTCTAACCATGTGGACTCATTCAAGTGCATGTGGTGCTGGATATTATGTAATAAACTTGAAGGACATCACCTGGAGGTCTCTAGAGATTTTGTGTAGAACTACAAGAGTGGAAAGACAAAGGTTGGTCCCTTGGAAATTCATGTGACAGTGGATTTGATTGTAGAAGTTACCGAGATCCGTAGGACAAATGAACTATGGTTTAAAGCAAAGAAACTAGAAAAGGAGGATTGGTGTGAGTATATTCTTAGGCCTAAGCATAGAGGAGTTGATCTAGTGAAGGGTTTGCCAAGAAAGTGGCTAATAAAGGAATATGACAAACTACTTTTCATCATTCATAGATTCTTCACATGTGAAGGAAGATACAATTGGGTTTTGCAATAACATTTCAATCTCCTTCTCCATTTCACTGGTAAGAAAGAGATAGAATTACCCTATTTCCTCTTCATGATCTTGCAAAGGATGATTTTATTTGCACAAAAAAGACATGACAAGCTTCAAAATTCCATTTTTCACCATGCCCTAATAAAGCTCATAGTCACTGAATAGTTGAAGAAGGAAGGGAAGGATTGGCCCACTTTCTTGTTTGTATAAAATTATCAAATTGACTTACCCCCTTCTCCTTCAAAACTCAAAACCGCAAAGAAGATGACTGCAACACCTCTCATTGCTTCCTATGTCCCATCATCTGAAATACCACAGTCTTCTCCCCCCTCTCCTCCTACACTTGAAATATCATGGCCTTCTCCTTTTACTGTTCCCTCTACATCTGAAACACCACAGTCTCTTCAAGACCTTATTCCTCAAAGACCCTTACCTGTCCAAGTCAACAAAAGAGATAAGAGGAAAGGAAACTCCCAAGAAGTATTTCAAACAGAGCCTCCTATGGAGCTCCCCCCTATGGAAATTGAAGATAATCCTCCAACTATCCAAGCTAGAGTTGATACACCAGCTCTCAGAAGGTCATTAAGGAGGAAGCTTGTTTTAGAAGAGGAATCTCTTCCAATTAGGGATGTAGTAAAACCTATATCTAGGTTATCAAGATTTAAAGTCTCCCCTCTTGAAAAGGAAGCATTGGAAGCCATAGTTCAGTTGAGGGAATATCCACCAGAGTCAGCCCCAGAGATAGAGCAAGGACCTAGAGATAATTGGGATAAATTGTTAAAAGATGCAGATAGACAGCTCAAAGAGGTTTATGAGAAGAATCATAGGTTACATCAGGAGATTGTCACACTTGGTAGACAACTATCAATCCAAATAGATGAACTTGTAGGGGAATGTAACCAGTTGAAGAAGAACATCAAGAAAAATATGATTTGAAGGAAGCAATTGGTCAATATATACAAACAAAACCTCAGCTTGAGAGCAGAAAATAGAAAGCTAGCAGAACACTTATATTTGGCCAAGAATATGCTTAGTAAGAAGAATTTGGATATCCTCTTGAAAGATATTACTTCTTCTAGTTCTCCCAAGCATGATGATTGATTCAAAGATTTTTCAAAGTTCTGTGTGACTGTTGACCAATGATGAGTTAATGTTTTGAAGCCTAATGAAAGTATGGAAACTACCTTAGAGAAAAATGTTTGGGTATGGTTATTGAGATGAAGTATGAGTATTCTAAATAGGAATAATAATTGGCAGTGATATGTGTTTTGTTGAGACGGGTTCTCAATTTGAAAAAGCAGTTTTCAATCAATTTTGAAGATTTTTGACAAAACTAGCAGCTACAGGAATNATGCAGTATGCTACCAACTCATTATCCTTCTGCATGTAACAGTTTTACTAAAGGTTGACCTGATTTTCAGTGTTCAAAGGATGAATCATGACTCCAGGTGTTAGCTAAGATGCAGTGAAGGATTTCTACAGCCACGAGGTAGCTCAGAAGGAGCTAAGTTTTGGAATTCGAATGGGATACCTGTACCTTAGAAATAGGATCACACCCTATCATTGTGCATCAGTTTAGATTTGATTTGATAGGTGTCTTTCGGATCCATCTTTTGAGGATCTTAGTCAAGTTTGTAAATCTTATTTAAGCCCATCGAGGCATCTTTGTAAAGGGTTCGAGATTGAAGACTCTATTGTATTGTTTTTATGTAAAAACCTTGATATATATTCTAGAATAATAAGTATCTTTCATTGATATTGCTCAGATCCTTGTCTCTCTTTCTTATTATGTACTTGTGATTTGAATCTTATGTTCAGTTCTTTGATTATTTAATGATTGATGATTGTCATATTATCTCTTGATTAGTAAAAAAAGGATCACAAGCCTTCTGTTGGTTATATTTTACCTTTTGCATGTGTTATGAATATATGTAATGGTGTTGGTATAGTTAGCATTCTCCATTTATCTGAATTATATAAACCATCTGATCAATAGCTCTTGAAGGCCTTATTCTACATAGATATGTTCAAATTTCCTTGAGTGAAGGAATGAGTGTATGGGTTGTTCATCTTTGATCCACCCTCAATACATCTTTAAGAATTCTGATAAAGTTACCATGATCTCTTGATCTACAACTTGAAGACACTCCTGGAGTGATAACAAATTGGTGTCGTTGGCGGGAAAAGGTGTGTGAAGCGGGCTTCCTTGGGAAACAACATAGTCCCAACTTTGATGATAGACAAAGGCTAGGCATCATTAGTTTGGTTGTAATATTCTATCTGGCGACTCCATTGGTAAATTTTCGCTCCTAGGAAGGAACATACTCGAGAAAATCCTCAGTAGCCACTAATTGATCCAGTATCCGATCCTGAGAGGATCATCAAAGAAGGAAAAGAATCGCAGAAGGGATCTTCAAGCTCAGGTATCTCTAGGAAGCCCTCTGTGTATTTTCCAAAAACTCCACTAATAAAACCAACAATTGTTGAAGCTATAAGATCAGAGATTGAAAATAAAAAAGTAGCTTTAGAAGTTCAAGGATATTTTGATCTTACTCAAGAACATAGTTCACCATTTGTTGGAAAAGACATTTTATCATCCTATGTCGAATCTTCTCAATTAGAAACTGAGCTAAATTCAGCCTACATTCATACAAATCTTCATGCAGTTGAGCTTGTCTTACATGAATTTTCTATAAAAGGAGAAGAAAACCTTGCCAAGTTATTGTCTGAATTTTATAGAGCTTTGTATATCCCCTCTTCCATTGAAAGTCCAAAAATGCCTTCTCCTCTCATTACCTCACCTTCATCCTCAATATCAACCTCATCTCAATCCCTAGTGATCCAAAATTCCAGTGCATCTACATCTAATGTTATCATGGCAACAACACCTCAAATATCGCTAATATGGAGATAATTATAGCTGCTAGATATGCCTCTCTAGTATTGCCAAATTCTTTAAATGCAATGCCTGCTGGAGACTATCAAAAGTATATGCCAAAATTTTCAGGGGCAGAAGAGGTCACAACTGAAGAACATATTGAATTATTTTATAGTTATTTTGATAAATTAAATATCATAGATGAGGATGTATGGATGAGAGTAATTTTGCAAAGCTTAGATGGAGAGGCCAAGAGGTGGTTTAGAGAATTAACCCCAGGATCTATAACAGGTATTGAAGTTTTTGATGATACTCTCTTAAAAAAATGGGGGGATAAGAAAGATTTGTTTTAATACTTTACAGAGTTTTAAAACTTGAGAAGGGAAAGTGGTCAATCAGTGTCAAACTTCACCAACAAATTTAATAGGATGTACAGTTAGATCCCAACTAAAATCAAACCTACTGCTACCTCTGCAAAAATCACATATGTTAATTCTTTTGATGCTAAATTTTGTTTGTTGTTAAGAGAAAGGAGGTAGGTTGCATTGGCTGATATGCAGGATGTAGCACTTGAAGTGGAATCTAATACCCTTGTTGCGGACAAATTGAAAGGTAGAGGAGATAGGAGAAAACAAAAAGGAGAAGCCTCCTCATCAAGTGTTGATCCTAACATTGAAAAGATGGCTAAGATGATTGAATCTTTGACTTTAGAATTGTCCAAGATGAAGCTTGAGAACAATAAGCCTGCAAAAGGTAGAGATCCTAATGCTTTCATTCCTCAAAAAACAAATCTATATAGAAGAAATAAAGGGAAACATCATATTTTAAAAAGGAATAGAAATGTCAATGAAGATCAGAATATCAAAGCCCCTTTTCAGAACACAGTAATGGATGAGGAGAAGCCAGAGGAAGAGGATGAGATTCATTTTTTAGGAGACAAAGGTGATGCATCTTTCTTGACACAGTCGGCCTATGAAGAAGCTTTGATTAGTCAGCAAGCTAATGAAGATTCAAATGAGGGATATATTTGTCAAACTGATGATCAAAATAGATATAATCTAAGATATAAACAGAGTAATGGTAAGCAAGATGAACAATCTCCTCCCAAGAAAGTTGTTGCCTCTACAAAAAAGAATCCAAGAAAAGATCAAGCTCAAATCAAGAATTAAGTACTTTTTAAAGATCCTGTGCAAGAGGTAAGAAACCCTGACAAATTCCCTTTCTCATTTAGCTTTGAATCATAAATTCAGAAAGTTAAATTCCCCATATCACTCATGGAATTAATGAAGAATTATATTGTTGGCACAGGGGCAGACCCAGGGTTCAACTCTAATAGCGCATCAACAAGGCCTAACTACTAGCCCTTTCGGCAACACCTGCGGAGCAGATGCAGTCTCACCCAAAGTAGCAATATGGGGTTGCATGACATAGCTGTCTACAACCAGATGAAAATGTAAGTGAATCCCAAAAACAACAACACACAGAGATATAGTTATTCTTCACCAAAATTAAGCCTACTCCACATAGTTATACCTCATATCTAGTCACAATGTTTCACCAACATTCTAACAAAAAGCAAAGAACACAACATCAACCACAAAGACTAAAAATATACGTGGTTCACCCTCTCCCTAGGGCTACATCCACAGAACTGTGTTTCTTGATATATTAAATGGAAACACACAGTTCTATCTGTGCACTTACCTGCAGATCTCTTTCTCTCCTTCTCTCCCATACCTACACACCCAGCTGTAGGGTTGATCTTCGCACCCAGTTGAAGATCCACGATACAATAATTCTCTTGCAACACAATTCTTCTCTCGCACACAACAATAATCAATCGTTTAACCCACAATGACGAACCCTTTTTCTCTCATCTAGATGTTTATTTATACATTACAATGACTCTCAGACAATCTTAGACCGAAGTCTAAGTTTCAAAAACCTAAATGCCAAAACCCTAGGTGTCTAAAAACCTAGGTCAACTTGACCCACATTTTCAGGGCTCCAACAACCTGTCTATCCTTCTTTCCCGCAAGGTGCTCTAGAGCACATGTTGGTGTATTTATCTATTTATTGAGTTGTCCACGATCCATATTCTTTGATCTGTCTTCCTTGATCTTCTCATTCAACGACTCGCTTTCTCTTACTTTGCTCCTTCTTTTCTGCTTCTTTAACTACTTCAACCCATTCTCAGTCAATGTGCCTTTCGCATAGTTTGTACTTCGCCTTTCCTCTTTCTTATTCTTCAAGTTCTTCCTTAATCCATAACCAAGGGCTAACATGCCCCCAACACTCACATGTGACTCATCCCAAGTCACTAAAAGACTAGACCTTCTGATTTACTTCGACTTCAGACTGCTGTAGCAGCCTATGCTTTCTACTCCGTTCCTCCCTCCCTTCGGTGTGCAAACTCTCTTTTCTATGTCTGGTAACTTGTTTCAACTGCACCTGGTACCTAGACCCTTCTTCTTATGCTTTTAATGAGAGCTTCAAGGCATCTGGTTGTCATAATACAATTTCAACCGGCTCTCATTCACTAAGCCTTCCTTCCATTCTCCATTCAAACTCTTCAACTGCTCAACTCCTACTTTTGTAACATAAGCAACCTCATATGGCCCAATCCAATGTGTCCTGAACTTCCTTGGATGCTTCATGAACTTGTTTTCATATACCAATACCAGATCTCCTTGCTTGAATGATTTCTTCTTGATATTTTTGTCATGGTAGGCCTTTTCTCATTCCTTCTGTACTTGATGATGAAATCCTGGAATAAACCTATGTTCCTCTAGTTATATCAACTACACAAGCCTATTTTGAATAGTGCCTGTGTCATCCATATCTATGAGTGCTTCAATTCTTAAGGTAGGAACTAAATATTCCATAGGTACCACTGCTTCCAATCCATATACCAACTTAATGGGATATGTATTGTTAACTTCTTGGAAGTAGTTCTGTAGGCCCATAATACTGCTAGAATTCTTAAATCCCAGTCATCTCTATTCACACTACAAATATTCATCAGTTGTCTCCAAGATCTTATTGAAATCTTTCACTGCACCATTCACCTATGGGTGGTATGGAGTACTCTTATGATGATGAAATTCAAATTCCTGAGTCAAGGATTCAATAGTTTTATTAATAAAATGAGTACATTGATCGCTCATAAGGATCTTTGGGCATACAAACCTTGTTGTGATATCCTCAAATATGAACTATGCAGTTGTAGTTGCATTACAGTCCCTAACTTCTCTTGATTCTACCCATCTGGTCAAATATTTTATCGCAGTGATAATGTATCTCACTCCTATGTGCTTTCATGGTGGGTTAATAGGTCCCACAAAATCAATGGCCCATTTCTCAAATGCCTGTAAAGTTAGCTCAGGTGCTAAAGGAATATTGTCTCTTCTGGATGGTTTCCCAACTCTTTGACATACATCACAGCCTTTGTAGTATTCCTTAGCATCTGTGTCTAAAGTGGCCCACCAGAGGCTAGCTCTAAGAATCTTCTGCATTATTTTTTTCCCTGCATAGTGTCCTCATGCGAGGCCTTCATGTTCTTCTTCCATAATTAGTGGTATTTCTACCTCCATAACACATCTCCTCAAGATCTCATCAGGTCCCATATTATATATTTGTCCAGCTATAAGTGAAAAATCTGTAGCACGAACTGCCAATTGTTTCTTTTGAATGACTGTATATTTGTGAGGTTCCATTCCTGTGGACATGAACTGAACTATATCGACGAAGTGATCATTGACTTTCCTGATGGCCAACAACTATGCATCTAGAAATGTATCCTCCAGACTAGTAGGTTCCTCTCCATGCTCTAATATGGACAAGTGATCAGGTCCCTTGTTCATTCTTCCTGGCTTGACCACAATCTCAAAATCATATTCTTGAAATAGCAGTATCCATCTGCATATTCTTCCCCCCAACACTAGCTTGTTGACTAAGTATTTCAACGTAGAGTGATCAATGAACATATTAAAGTGCCCTCCCAACAAGTAGTGTCGAAACTTCTGCAGCGCATATACCATAGCTAAATCTTCTCTTTCAGTGGTGGTGTAATTTATCTCGGTTGTAGAGAGATTCCTCTTAGAAAAGACTAGCGGGTGATCGATATCTCTTGCTCATGGTTTTGCTAACACTGCTCCTAACACAATATATGAAGCATTGACATGCACGTGGAATTCCTTACTCCAATATGGGAAAACCAGAATAGGTGCAGTGACCATTTTCTTCTTTAGTGTGTCGAAGATCCGCTAACATTCTTCTGACCATTGAAACTTACAATCTTTCTTTAAAAAAATTTCCATCGGTGTTGTTATCTGTGCATAGCCCTTAATGAAATTTTTGTAGTATCCAATATGCCCCAATACAGTGTGCAACTGTCTAACCGAGGTAGGGGGAGGTAGATCGACAATGATGACAATCTTGGAAGGATATACCAATGGTCCTTGCTTACACACAATATTCCCTAGGATCACTCCAAAGGGTAAAAATAAAATACATTTCTTCAGATTCAGGGCAATCTGACATTGTCTGCACTTATCCAACATTAGTCCTAAACATTCAATATGATTTTGAAATAAGCTTAAAACAATCCAATCATCAAAATATGCTTCCAAAAATTTATGTAAAAATTCCTTGAATGCTTCAACCACCACCCTGGAAAAAATGGTTGGTGCATTCTTCAATCTGAAAGGCATCATTGTGTACCGGAAAGAACCCCATTTTGTTGCAAATTTGGTCTTATGTATGTCTTCCTTAGCAATCTTGATCTGGTGATAACCTGAAAATCCATATGTGAAGGAGTAAACTTCCTGTCCTCCTGCATTATCTAGCACTTCATCAGTAGATGGTGTAGGGAATGGATCATGTAAACATGCATCATTCAGTTTCCTCAAGTCTACACAGATTCTGATCTCTGCTGACTTCTTATCCTAGACCACCATAGGGCTAATCCATTCTAACTCTTCAACAAGTTCTATGATTCCTGCTTCCAACATTCTGTCTAATTCAATATTGACTTTCTATTTGTATTTGGGATTCAATCTGTAGGGTCTCTTCTTGACGGGCCTTGCATTTGGTTTTAAGGGGATCTTCATTTCTCCCATTGGCCCTTTAATTCCCTTCA
>JASDQU010370508.1:4385-16941 GCA_032191745.1 Picea mariana | reverse complement strand
ACTTCAAACTACACAGCACAGCCTATGCTTTCTGCTAAGTTCCTCCCTTCCTTGTGCAGACTGTCTTTTCTATGTCTGGTACCCAATTTTAACTGCACCTGGTACCTAGACCCTTTTCCTTCCGCTTCTACCAAGAGTTGCGAGGCAACTGGTTCTCATAGTAAAATTTCAACCGGCTCCCATTCACTAATCCTTCCTTCCATTATCCATTCAAAATTTTCAATTGCACAGCTCCTCCTTTTGTAACATAGGCAACCTCATATGGCCCAATCCAATGTGTCTTGAACTTCCCTAGATTCTTTATGAACTTGTTGTCATATACCAATACCAAATCTCCTTGCTTAAAGGCCTTCTTCTTGATGTGTCTATCGTGATAGGCCTTTTCTCGTTCCTTTTGTACCTATTGATGGAATCCTACAATAAACCTATCTTCCTCCAATTCGACCAACTACGCGAGCCTCTTTTGAACAGCGCCAATGTCGTCCATATCTATAAAGGCTGAAATTATTATACTAGGAACCAAATATTCCATAGGTACAACTGCTTCTAGACCATAGACCAACTTAAAGGGAGTCTGCATTGTCATCTTCTTGCAAGTGGTTCTATAGGCCCATAATACTGCTTGTACTCTCAAATCCCAATCATCTTTGTTCACACTGCAAATATTCATCAACATGACCTCCAAGATCTTATTGAAGGATTCGACTGTACCATTCGATTGTGGGTGGTATGGAGTGCTCTTCTGATGATGAACTGTAAATTCCTGAGTCAAGGCTTCAATGGTCTTATTAATAAAATGTGTGCCTTGATCACTCATGAGGATATTTGGGTGGTTGTAGTTGCACTACATTCCTTAACTTCTCTTTCTTCTACCTATGTTGTCAAATACTCTGTCGCAGTGATAATGTATCCGTCTCCTATGCGGTTTCCTTGTGAGTCGATGGGTCCCACGAAATCAATTGCCCATTTCTGAAATGCCTGCAAATTTACTTGATGTGTTAAAGGCATATCATCTCTTCTAGAAGGTTTCCCAACTCTTTGGCATACATTGTAGGCTTTGTAGTATTCCTTATCATCTTTGTGTAAAGTGGGCCACCAGAGGCCATCTCTAAGAACCTTATGCGTTGTTTATTCTTTTGCATAGTTTCCTCCTGCGATGCCTTCATGTGCTTCTGCCAGAATCAGTGGTATTTTTGCCTCCATAACACATCTCCTTAGGATCTCATCAGGTCCCATCTTATAAATATGTCCAGCTATAAGTGAGAAATCTGCAGTGTGAACTAATAGTTGTTTCTTCTAAATGACTGTATATTCGCGAGGTGCCATTCCTGTTGATAGGAATTGAACTATCTTGGCGAAGTGATCATCAACCTTCCTGATGGCCAACAAATGTGCATCTGGTAGGTTATCCTCCAAATTGGTAGGTTCATCTCCATGCTCTAATCTGGACAAGTGATCAGGTCCCATGTCCATTCTTCCTGGCTTGACCACGATCTCGAAATCATATTCCTGGAAAAGCAGAAGCCATTTGCATATTATTCCCCCCAACACTAGCTTGTTGACTAGGTATTTCAACGCAAAGTGATCAATGAACATTTTAAAGTGTCCTCCCAACAAGTAGTGCCGAAATTTCTGCAACACATACAACATGGCTAAATCTTCCCTCTCAGTGGTAGTGTAATTTATCTCAGCTGTTGAAAGATTTCTGCTAGCAAAGTCTGATGGATGGTCAATATCTCATTCTCCTGGTTTTGCTAGCACTGCTCCCAATGAAATAGAGGATGCATCGACGTGCACATGAAATTCCTTACTCCAATCTGGAAAGACCAGAATAGGCGCAGTGACCATTTTTTGTTTCACTGTGTCGAAGCTCCGCTGACATTCTTATTTCCATTGAAACTGACAATATTTCTTCAACAAATTCTCCATGGGTGTTGTAATCTGTGCATATCCCTTAATGAACCTTTTGTAGTATCCAATATGTCCCAGTGCAGTGTGCATCTATCTTACTAAAGTAGGAGGAGGTAGATCAACAATAATGGCAATCTTGGATGGATCTACCAACAACCCCTGCTTACACACAATATGGCCTAGCAACACTCCAAAGGGTGAAAAGAAGATGCACTTCTTCAAGTTTAGGGAAATATGACATTGCCTGCACTTATCCAAAATTAGTCTTAAACATTCAATATGATTTTGCAATAAGCTAAAAATAGTCCAATCAACAAAATATGCTTCCAAAAATTTATGTAGAAATTCCTTGAATGCTTCGACCACCACCCTAGAAAATATGGCTGGTGCATTATTCAATCCAAAAGGAATCACTGTGTACTGGTAGGATTCCAATTCTTTTGAAAATGTGGTCTTATGGCGATCTTCTTTAGCAATCATGATCTGGTGATAACCTGAAAATCCATCTGTAAAGGAATATACCTCATGTCCTCCCACATTATCTAACACTTCATTAGTAAACGGTGTAGAGAATGGGTCATGTAAGCATGCATCATTCATCTTCCTGATATCTACACAGATTCTGATCTCTCTTGTCTTCTTATCTTGGACCACCATAGGGCTAATCCATTCTGAATCTTCAACAAGTTCTATGATTCCTACTTCCAACATTCTGTCTAGTTCAATATTGAATTTCTGCTTATATTTGGGATTCAATCTGTAGGGTCGCTGCTTGACTGGCCTTGCATCTGGTTTCAAGGGTATTTTCATCTCTCCCATGGGCCCTTTAATGCCCTTCATATCAGCAAAATTTGTTGGAAACAAGTCTTGATACTCATGCAGTAGTTCTGTGATCTTGTCAATAGTGGCATCATCCCAATAATCTTCAATGCTTGTGAGCTTAGGTGCTTTCTCTGTTCCAATATTAACTTTCTTGATTTTAATTGGTTGTCCAATAAAAGGTAGTTCGACTTCTGATCCTTCTACGTCTCTTTGTCTTTATGTTTTTGAAATGCTCACATTCCTAGGATCATCATCTTCATCAACATTTGTTAGCATAGGGGCAAACCCAGGGTTCAACTCTAACAACACACCAACAAGCCCTTTAATTTCTAAAGTGGTGCAATCCATTCATCTTCTTCTTGTTCCAAATGGGAGGTTAGGTGACTCCTCAAAGAATTTATGTCTTACAACCTGTAAATCTTGATCCACTATGGGATACTGATTCTCAAATAAAAATGTAGCTATGAAGTTCTGAGTCATACCTTGCCAATTTGCAGTAGTGAGGTGTAGTTTTGTTTGTAGATACCAATTGATAGGTGTTGTTTTCAAAGTGTTAATGAATTTATGCACCCACTGCTCTTGAAGAATTTTTCTCTAGGATTCCTCACAACTTCGCACATGGTCCTTCGGACAACTTTGTCTCATGTCTCTAAACTCGCACCCTTCGGTTTGTTCTAGAAAAGCTCACTGTCATCAAAGTTCGACATTGCACCCAGTCCGTGATGTTCTTCTTATGTGTTCCCCACAATCTTGTTGGTGTTTCTTTTAAAGCTTCATCCAGTGCCAACAGTCATTGTTGTACTAGTACAATTTCCTCAAATTCTAATAAGAATTGTTCTAAATGATTTAAACCATCAACTGTGGCCAGATTGCTAACTTCTGTGCCAATCCAGCAAACTTCCCTGGTCAATATAGCACATCTCCACGCATAAACTTCACACATTTTGTTCTTCCAGTTCTCTAGTGCTTCTTCTGAATCTGATGAGCATGTGTTGTCACTTCACCAGCTTAAATTCCCATCTGTTGTAGGATTAATGTAATCTTGTTGTCTTGTTGTCAATATATATATATATTCTCTAGATCGTATGCACGGTATTCTTCTCTGATGGGCTCTATGTATCTGCGACCTTCATCAGGATCTAGAGGTTCAATGACCCTAAGGCCATCACCTTCAAATTTCATTCTTCTTTTCTTTAATTTGACAACAGTAGAATTATTGAAATCCCAATCAATTCCTAACAACGCAGGATAAGGAAAACTATCATCAACTATCTCAATCACCTAAAAATCCACAAATGTACTTACCCCGTTGATGTCCACAGGGACATGCTCCAGTCTTCCAAAGGGGATTACTGCCTGCTGATTAGCCATCCTAGGTCTGATAGGGGAATAGATCAACTTAGGTTTTCCCATCAGTGCCCAGGTCTTCTTCGTCATGACATTGACTTCTGACCCTAAGTTGAGGGCCACATAATCTATATCATAATCTCCAATATGAGCATTGAGGTATAGTTACTTATTTTTCCTTCTCTTTCTGGATACTTGATGTACTTATTTATTCAGTAGAGGATCTACCCTTCCTATCTCATACTTTCCAATCAAATTTTATAGTTCTTGTACATCTTTTTCATCCTTAATCAAATTAATGCAAGTATATAAGAATTCCATAATATTGCTTACCTCTTTTCCTAGTCCCTTGCCAAATTTCCTGGTTGTCTCGACAACGGAACCATTTTTTGGCACAAGGGCAGACCCAGGTTTTATCTCTAACAGCGCACCAACAAGCCCTAACTACTGGCCCTTTTGGAAACACCTATGAAGCATATGCAGTCTCACCAGAAGTAGCAATAGGGGGTTGTAGGACACAGGTGTCTACAACCAGAGGAAATGTAAGTGGATGCAAGGCAACAACACACAACAACCTAGTTATTCTTACCAAGCATAAACCTACTTTGCACAGTTATATTCCATATCTAACATAATAATGCAATAACAGAATGAAAGAAGGAAACAGAACACAGTATCAACCACAGAGACACAAAATGTACGTGGTTCACCCTCTCCCTAGGGATACGTCCACAGAACTGTGTTTCTTGATATATTATGTGAAAACATACAGTTCTATCTGTGCTCTTAGCTTGCAGATCTCTCTCTCTTTCTCTCTCTCCCCTCCCTATGCACCCAACTATAGGGTTGATCTTCGCACCCAACTGAAGATATTATAATACAAAATTATCTCACACACAACACTTCTCTCTTGCACAATACACAATGAACAACAACAACAAAAACCAACGACTAATAATGACAAACCCCTCTTCTCCCATCTAGGTTCTTATTTATACATTACAATATCTCTCGGACATCCTTAGGTCGAAACCTAGGTGTCAAAACCCTAAATACCAAAAACCTAGGTGTCTAAAACCCTAGGTCCTCTTTGACCCACATTTTTCGAGCTTCACTAGCCTGTCTTTCCATATTTCCCATGAGGTGCTCCAAAGCATCTATTGATGGCTTTTTCCGCTTGTTGGGTTGTCCATGATCTATCTTCCTTGTTGATCTGTTCTCCTCGATCTTCTCTCCCAATGGCTTGTTTTCCATTTCTTCGCTCCTTTTTTTCTTCTTCTTTGACCACTTTGACCCAATCTCAGTCAATGTGCCTTCTTCATAGTTCACACTTCGCCTTCTTTCCTTAATCTTCACTTTCTTACATAACCAAGGGCCAATATAGACCAAGCTCTAGTACCATAATTTCTTCCCAATATTTGTTTAAAGTGGAAGCAAAAGTGGACATCAAACCCTACCAAGTTGAGATTTATGTTGTTAAGTTGAAACAAGAAGATGTTTATTTCAATGTTCATAACATTGGAGAAGAGAAAAATATTTCATTTTCATAAATAAAGTTAAAGGGACATGCACAAACTTCATGGGAAAGTCATATGGAAACACTTAGGATGGAAGGTAATCTCCCAGTAACCATATAAGAGGTGTTTAAAAAATCATTAAGTCATAGTTCTACCCTATTTGGTACAAATATGACTACTGGATATGTTATCATTACTTCCAACAAAAGCAAGAGAAAAGTGTGCAAGAGTACACCATCAAGTTCAGAAAACAAGCCATTATGCTGGGTATATTTCCCAAGAACTTGGATGCACTCCTCAAGTATTTGGGAGGTCTACACGGTAATTTAAGGAGGCAAGTGATGCTATTTAAACCTAGCATAGTTGATTAGGCTTGTGTGCAAGCATAATATCTATAGAATATGTATAAGACTAAAGGACAACCAAGTGGTTCCAAGTAGAAAGACCATAAATTTGCTTCCGAGGAAGAGAATAAGTGGAATGGAAAAGATTAGAAGATCATATCCACAACACATCAATGCAAGGATCCAAACAACCACTATAATCATTGTGATATTAATTCTCACTCCAAGGATAAGTATTGGAACCTAGAAGAAGAGAAAAGTACAAAGATGTAATGTCCCTTTCCAAATGAGCCTTCAAGAAGATTGGTGAAACAACCTAAGTAATTCTCGTAGGCTATAGTCAGTCATGAAAAAAGGGAATTGATTATTTATTTAATTTCATCGGAGTGGGAATTAATTAATTTTAAAAGGTGCCATTGATTAATTCGTAAAAGGAACCTAAGTGACTATTGAGAATATAAAAATCCATTTAAACTTATTAAAAGGTAAAATGGTCACAAAAGAGTTTACCAAAGAATAAAAGGGGAAAAGGAGGGTTCCCTCTCTCATTCTTGACTTGACATTTATAAAATTGCTTTGAGAGAGCTCTTTGTGGCTTTGCGAACTCTTGGGACGAAAACCCTAAGGGAGATTTCAAATATTGGTTTCGGTGGTGAGACTATCCACCCTATCTAGTCATCAATATAAGATCAACCAGATATTTGTAATGTGCCTCATTTGATGGGAATTCTTCATATTGTGTCGGAGTTTCCTTTTTTTTTTACTGAGATCTCATTTTTGGCGGATGCTATTCATTATGAAGGCTAAGTTTGGTGTGTAAAGAGTCGACTTACTTTGAGGAGGTTGAGTTATGTACAGGCTAGGCATGTCTCTTTGTTGGGACAAGTTTTACTTCAGAAGACTGAGTTTTGAGCTATGGGGGTCGATTTCTACAAGAGAAATCACTGGTTTTTTCCTTCTTGCATAGTCTCATCAAAAGGGGAACATTTTTGGTCGTGTTACTCAGGGACTACATCCTTTGTTGAAGAAATAATAGTGTTACCTCATATATGAGTTGATTTTCACTATTGGAGCTACCAAATAATTGTTAGCTGAGTTTTCATCAATGAGGGATGAGTTGGCTACCATAGAGACCAATTTTCTTCAGTTTTGGGCCAATTTGGAAGAGTGTAGACCCAATATTTCCTTTTTGGGTGAGTTGTCTCATCAGTGGGATGGATTCTCTCTTCCTGAAGCTAAGTTCAATGCATGAAGCTTGTTTTTCTTTGTTGTTTCCATTGGCTGCACAAAAAATTCAATCTACAGGCATGTTCTTTCCTGATTTCCCACTGTATATAGTCTTTTCTTATAATCATCTTAGTGTCAACATAGGTCATATCTATTTTATTTTTCATGTTGCTATAATGTGTGTAGTGAATGAAGTACATTTTTGTCACATAGATTTATGCATTAAACTGTGATATCAACTTGGGTATTTTATTGTCTTGATGTCATATTTGGGTGTGATTAAATATATTTAAAGGACTTATTATTGTGTATAAATAAACCATCATACTAGCAACATATATTGTACACTACATTAACATATGGTATGTGTTATCACTGAGAGTCACCCTCTGACTGCAAGAGGATAAGCCTAATACCCATCAAAAAAGGTAAATGGATTAAAATGGTTTGAGTAGGTGGATCAGTGAGACTACGAGGAGAGGAAAAGATAACAGAGGTAATTGCAGATCAGTTCGGGACCATTGGGATATAAAGTCATAAGTATCATGAATAATGAAGGAATTTAAACTACCTATAATACAAAGGATTTATGTGGTGATAAGGAGAAAGAAGACAAAAATTGTCTAAGTGATGAACCATGAAATATGGGCATAATGACAATAGATCCTCCATCACCTCAGGAATCCGTAAATCAAAGATATTACATCCAGACAAGAAAGAAAACAAAAAATATGTGATGAACCATGAAAGATGGGCATGATGACAACAGATCCTCCATCACCCCAGGAATCCATAAATCAGAGAGATTACATCCAGACAAGAAAAAAAACAGAAAATATATGAGCAATAAACCATGAAATATGGGAAAGATGACAAAATATCCTCTATCGCCTCAGGAATCCATAGATCAGAGAGATTACATCCAGACAAGAAAAACAGAAAAGCATGTAAACTAAGAAGACAGTCTGATAAAAACGGCTCAAAGGAACATTCAATAACACAATATTTACAATCTAGGCCCTCAGTCTTACAACTGAAAAATACAGAGCCCTGCTCCTAAAACTCTCTCGGCTCTCCAAGCTCTAAAAAAAAACCCCTTTACAAAATATAAATTGATCTATTGATATCATATCAGTCCACAACTACCAGGAGTGTGATCTAGCCATCCCATTCAAGGATTTACGTCTGTGCATCTTTCTGTTAGACTGTTCATGTATCCTTTTGTCATACATGAGCTCATATCAGCATGGGCCTGCAGTAAAAATCGTCCATAGGGGTACCTCAAGATGACAGTTTTTGTCTCCACAGCTAGACCCTCCATGCCTTCTATTTATGGAGTGATTCAAGGTTTCAACCACCACTCCTTTTTCATTAACTTCTTTTTTTCTCAGGATCACAACGAGGCTTGATGCCTAGGGGGAGTCCATGTGTTGCTCTCAGATTTGTTGTTTTATAAGCACATGAATGTGGGGTCGTCAAAGGCGGTTTGGACCCACACCACTTTAAAGCCTACAATTCACCACCTTTCACCACATAGCTCTTTTACTGTACCACGGTTTCGATTGCGGGACCACTCAAGTATTTTAATGCTTGAGCAAGTTGCGTCTACGCGATGAAGCATGGTCGTTGATCTAGTCGCATTCTGCGATATAGGAAACCTTGCCAATTTATCTCCCCCGCTAAATTTTATCTGCCTTCTAACTTTAGGATCATTCTAACCGTGCTTGGAGATGGTGCTAATTTTGGCGTTGAGCAAGAACACTTCCTGGAGGATGATCTGATGTGGTGGCCTGACGTCACTATGTCGTCGTGTCATGAAAAGAGAGGTGACACGTGTCGGTGTTAGATGGATGTCAGGTGTCATGACTGATGAGAGCACCACATGTCTTAACTGATGGCTGCCACATACTTTGGCACTTCAGATCTCAGGGGTGATTTGCATGTAGAGTTGGAGCTTCGAAGTGAATGATGACCATTGATCTGAGGAGGACAAGTGGCAAGGATCTGTGGACTTCGAGAGAAACCACTTCGGAGGAAAACGGGAGTGGGGAAGCTGAAACTCCTGAAGCCCTAACTCCCGAAGTAAATATTGATCGTCCATCCTGGAGGACGCGTGGCACCTGATCTGCCACTCCAGGGGAAAGTAGTCTAGAGGAAATCGGGATGGGAAGTCCCAAAACTCCCAAAGCCTAAAGTCCTGAAGAAAACTACCACCATTATATTTGTATGGACATGTGGTAGCGATCAGTGGACTTCGGGAGAAAACACTCTGGATGAAAGTGAGAGGGGAGAAGCCGAAGCTCGAATTCCCGAATTAAATCATGATTGTCCGATGGAGAAGGACGCGTGGTGCCTGATATTTAACTCTGGGGCTTCTTCATTGCCACTAAACCTCATGCAACTTCAACATTTCGAAATCATAAGCGTCGGCGACCCGAACTTCTCTTGGGATCTCCACCGTTGAAAATGGAACCCACCTATTGCTTGTTTTTCATCCTAAAATAGACTGCCCTCGTGTCCCACGCTTGGACGTTTCCTATGCAAAAAATGACTTTGTTCGTCCTGCGACCCCTGACAACTTTATGTGATAACAGTATGATAAAAGAATTCATTGCAAACTAAATAAAAAAAAAAAAAATTAGGTGGAACATTACAAAAGAACCATGGTAAGGATGCCAAGAAGAAGAACATGCTATCCATGGATTTAGGAAACAAGGTAGAGAGTATCTTGGATGTAGATGAAAATATTGTATGCACTACAATGCACAAGGAGGTAAATTTAAATAGACTCCATCCCAAGGAAGAGAAGGAGATGACTAAACTCTTCCATATTAAGATCCAAGTTAAGAAGACAAATATAGATGCTCTATTTTATTTTGTATCACGAGCCAACCTCATAGTAGAATATTTGGTTAGCAATATTGGATTGGAAGTTCATGACCATCCTCATCCCTATCCATTAGGATGGGTAAATAAATATGCATAGCTTGTGATCACTAAGTAGTGCAAGGTAAAATTTCCTATAAGTGAAAACTATATTTATGAAGTGGAGGTATACATAATACCACTTGATGTGTGTGGTGTAGTGTTTGGAAGAACTTACATGTACATGAGGGATACAATCTTCATGAAGAGAGAAAATTAGTACCACATGTTACCTCCCAAATTCCCACTTGGTCAAAGTCCTAATCACAAGTGTGAGACCCCAATGGAAACTTAGCAAAGCTACCCATTGTCACCTCAGTAGCCTTCCCTTTATCACTTTAGACAAGGGAAAATTGGATGATCATGTAGGGGTTTGGGTGTAACCCTATACGAAACAAAAAAATAATGTTGCAGGTAATCGAAGAGAAAATAATATTTTGAAGATAAAAATATGGTGGTGTCTAAATACATTGTTACAACATTTAATCACAACGCACTATGATCCGAATATCACAATGCATATTGTACATATTGTACACAACAATGATATCACAACTCATGTGTTGATAATGACCCATAGGGTCTACTATTTATAGCTTCAAGATATAACCAACTTCCTTGAAGTCAAAAGGATCTTGTCGACATATAACCGTTGGTTGTTAGAGTTGACTCTGTTAGAGTTGACTCTGTCAAATATGAGTTATCAATTCTGCTTGACAATGATGCTCGAACCAACAATCCATGCATCCAAATCGTAATCAATTGCTTGGCTAATAGATCAACCGACTGACTGTCTTCGACTACTAGTTGATTTTCTGACCAACAGACTTTTCGAATACTCGACCAAATGATGTAGATATCTATTCGATCACCCAACCCACTGTTTCCATATGTAGGTTGACTGCCTGGCCGACCGATTCTAGAGAAAGTGTGATCTTCCAACACCCCCCCATCAACACATGGCTTTGGAGATTCAAGAGGTGAAATTACATAAGTAGGATACCCCCCCATAATTGTAGCTTCATAAAGTCCAAGAATCATACTGAGATTGATAAATATAGCTTCGAATAAAGTCTTAGTTAATATATCAGCAACCTGATCATCTGTTCTACAATATTCAAGAGAGATAACATCCTTATGAACCAATTGTTTCAAATAGTGATCATGGATCTCAACATGTTTCATATTAATGTAGGAAATAGGGTTATTCGAAACTTGCATGGCACTTTGATTATCACAGTAGACTGTAGTTGAGGCCTAAACGGAAAATCTAGGCTCACCTAGAAGTTGACGGATCCAGACAACCTCTATACCTGCATGAATAACTCCACGATATTTTGCTTTTGTAGTCGTTAAGGTTTCTTGTAGGACAAAACCAACAGTCCAACACTAAAGAGAAACACATATCCAAAAGTGGACTTCTGATCATCATTATCGCTAGCCTAGTCAGAGTCGGTGAAGCTGACTAGAAAATATAAAATTTGAAAATACTTGATATCAAAATGAATGTTTCCCATGAGTTAGCGAACAATTCATTTGATTTTTTTCCAGTGGCTTTCTCTAGGGTCTTGCATAAACCGAGAAACCACATTATAAGAAAAGGAAATGTTAGGTCAACTGTGATTGAGATAAATGAGACGGATGAATAGTTGTCGATAAAGTGTAGCATCGAATTTGGGAGTTTGATAAGTTTTATTCATGTTTACTCCATATTGAAAAGGAATAGCACAGGGATTATAGTCTGCCATCGTAAAACATGTAAAAATATTCATCACATATTTAGATTGAGAAATAAAAAAACCATCACATAGTTATAATACTAGAAGACCCAAAAAATAATATAAAGTACCAATATATGTCATGTCAAAGGAACCAACAAGTTATTTATTCAATCTAGAAATTAGATCAATGTTATTGTTAGTAATGATAAGGTCATCAACATATACAACAAAATTCAAAGTGTCTCCATTGGTATGGAGTACATATAAGCTATGATCATATTCACAACATTTGAAACCAAGTTGAAGAAATAAATCATCTATATTAGCTTACCAAGCTCGAGGATCTTGCTTCAAACCATAAAGGGACTTTTTGAGTCTACAAACTAGGTCAAAATCTATCACAAAACTAGGAGGTTGTTCCATGAAAATTTATTCAGATAGTTTTCCATGAACAAAATCACTCTTCACATCAATCTAAAATATTTTCCATCCAAATCGATCCACAAGGGAAATAATCAATCATACAAAGTTAATCTTTGCAACAGGGGAAAAGGTCTCAGTGTAGTTGATGTCTTCTTGTTGATAAGATCCCTTCGCAACCAAGTGAGCTTTGTGCCACTCAAAAACACCTTCAGAGGTAAATTTGGTCATGTAGACCCATTGACACTTCACAACATTATTTCCTTAATATCAAGGAACTAATTCCCAAGTATGAGTCTTCGAAAAAGAATCAATTCATGTC
>JASDQU010370507.1:74050-88680 GCA_032191745.1 Picea mariana | reverse complement strand
AGTGGCCCCTGAGGTGGACTATGGATGGAGATGAGGGTGAAAGATAGAGGCGGGGAGCATCCTAAAGGCCTTAATGACACATTTGTTATCCCACCAACGGTGTACAAGTATTTGGATCCGGTATATTTCCAATAGGATATCCCTAGCATTGAAAATGATGGAGCCATTGAGTAAGTGAATGACGGTAGTAGAATGTTCATTCCCTTGCCTATTTTCTATGGGGATTATGAACTACACCTCTACAACTCACCCAAGAATGCTATCAATTAATATGAGTTAGGGTTTATTGGAAAGCACTTGGACCTTAGCCTAATGAGTGGCTCGACTACAGTGGAAACAAGGAGCCTAGGGAAACCCTTGCTGGAAGGAGAACATGTTATGAGAAATATTACCCTGCGAACAAGTTAAGCTCCCCTTTGGACCAAGACTGCTTCTTTGGTCCAAAGATAGAAGTAAAAAAATGATTGCTACTTTCCTTATAAATCTAATTCATTAACCTATAGATAGAAAGAGAAAGACACACCTAGTTCCCAAAGTTTGTTCTCAATGCTCCGTCCTTTTCCTTCACTTCTCTAATTCCTTTAGCGATCGAAGAGACATACAAGACAAAGGAAAAATTTTCTACTTCTACTAGATTTCGTTAGGTAAAAACTAGATCTATTTATACTCGATTTAACTTAAGCATAGACATTATAATAAACAATCATAATGAAAGCAATAGGCCAAGTTAATATTAATGGAAATCCAAAAGAAGGCACTTACAAATCAAGTTTATGTCGCTGCAATATTCTCCAAGATCTCCTTGTCCATCCCTTGCATGAAAATCTTGAGATCAAAATGTTGATACTTTCTCCCAGGATCAAAGGTTTGACACCTAAAACTCCCCCCTTTCACCTTGGAAATTCCTTCAAATTATAGGATTGGGAAGTTCAAACACCATGAACTAATAAGGGAAGTGGTTGAGGGTATGGCTCCATGAGTTGGGATTTGATCCTAATATAGTTCCATAGGATATGATTCGACCCAAAACAACCTCATCTCTTCAGAGTTGTCCCTTAAGAAAAGACAAGATTCACCATATTTTTCTCGAACCAAACTGGCGCTCCCCTTGAGTTAGAGATAGAGCGCTAATGGTGCTCTGTAAATAATTCCAAGGGGGTGCCAAACTATGAAGTGGCACTCCCCTGGCATGGCCAGGGGATGCCACCCTTCATAAATGCTCAAAAAATGGTCGAATTTCCAAGTGAAAAGCATGTTTCTGGCCTTGAACTGATGGGTTTCTTCCTCCAATATGACGTAGGGATCATGGAAAATGTCGTTCATGGTGTCAACGAGTTGTGAGACTTGGAAAAGTGCATGCAACACTTAGTAATGTGGATACGACACTTGACAAAGTGCATGTGACACTGAGTACAATGCTTACGACACTTTGCGACACTTAAGTGTAACATTTTGGTGTGTGACAAAACAGAAAACAAAAACGAGGAAATACATTAAGAAAATGCTAGAGCCGATAAGTATAAATTTGGGTTCCACAACTAGGCTAAATAATGTAATGGAACTAGAAGAGAAGGTTGTAGTTGGTCATTTTCTAGGAATAAAGATGACATGTGAATGTTTAAAGGACTGGATGAGGTTAAATTTTGAACCTCTGGTGGGTATGCGCCCCACACAACGAACTTCACAAAGGGATGGTTGGTATGGGTTTTTTAATTGGGTTGGATAGGTAAATAAACTGCTACAGAGCAAGTCGAAATGGGGTACCCAAAATCTTTTCCCAAAGAAGTGGCATCTCGACTTCAATCCTAGAATGGCTCTAGCAAACATACTTCCAGTATGAGTTTGAATACCTAGTCTATCTCTTGTTTTATGGTTGGAGGATGTGTTTGCAGAAATAGGAAACGTCGTTGGTTCATATTATGAAGTTGATTTATCTTTTTGTGACACTAGATACTTCAGGATGGCTTGATCACTGGTGGTTCTAGAAACCAACGAAGGCCTGACAAAGGAAATGATTATTTAGATAGGTAAATATTGTTATTAATTAACTCTTGGTTATGAAGGTATACCCTTCAAATGTGGTTGATTCCATAGAAATGGGAATTTAGAAGTGGACTATAAATACCCTATGCAAAGGAAGGTATGGGCTCAAATGAAGCAACCTCGAGTATTGGGGGTGGAATTGTCAGAATTATCTCAAAACACTTGAAGGGAAGAAGTTATAAATAAAAAAAAGGCACTTAAAAGGACACTTAGACAAGATACTAGAACCAATAGAGAAAATTTTGGCCTCAGGTCTCCACAAGGAACAAAGTCTGGATGCCATCAATCACAACAAGGATTTCATACCTCTCACAAGTAAATCTCCACATTTACCTTCCCTTATAAAATTAAATCTTTGGAAAAATTGGTTTTTGGAACTTGGGGGTTAGAGGAAGAAACAAAAGGATTGGAGTCTATTAGTGAATTTATACCCAGTCTCTTAGGCATTAAAAAACATGTGTCCTTGAATCTTATCCCTCTACCTGTATTTGAAAAGTCCCTATTAGAATAAGAAACCTATGTGGGGACTTCTGAAAACCCGAAATTGGAATATAAGCCTAGGGGATCCTCATGCGGCTATATACAACTAGAATCTTCAAAATATAACCTCCTACATGAAAGAAAAGGAATTATAGACTTCCTTGGGAAGGTGGTACTGGGATTAGATTTCATTATTCATTCTTTCCACAGTTGTAAATAATCAAAAGGAGGAATCTGCAGTGGTGAGTTTTATTCTCTTAGTGTTTCAAACCCTAAAGCGCATGAATAATAGCTGCTAATTCTAAATCACGGGTAGCATAATTCCTCTCATGCTATTTTGATTTTATGGAATCATAGCATATATCATGATCCTTTTCTGTGAGGACTCCATCGAGCCCTTCCTTGCACACATTGATGTTCACAACAAAGTCTTCATCGGGGTTTGCAACCTTCAATATTGGTGCACTGGTCAAAATGTCTTTCAGTTGTGGAAAGTTTTCTTCACATTTGGGAGTCCATTCAAATTTCACTCCCTTCTTTTGCAAAGAGCTGGAGCTCAAGCAATAATGGAGGGAAAATTCTGGAGCATTTTTGGGACGGAAGACTGAAGAAACAAGTTCTCAGGCTAAGAACCAGGTTGTCAGGAATGAAGTGTGAACTCTTGTGAGATTTGCACTGCAAAAACAAGTTTGTTGTTGTTGTTTTCCTGGTATTTTTCCTAGTAGTGATTTTCCCTTGAGTTACCATTAGTAAGATTCATGGTTACTTGTGCCAGAGAGACGTTGATAA
Organism: Picea mariana; assembly: GCA_032191745.1. Lineage (NCBI taxonomy): Eukaryota > Viridiplantae > Streptophyta > Pinopsida > Pinales > Pinaceae > Picea > Picea mariana. The sequence goes on along the minus strand of JASDQU010370507.1, from coordinate 85,368 downwards.
ATGAATGGGACACTTGAGGGATTGAGAGCAGTGACAGGGTACATTCCCTGGGTTGGGCAGGTCAAGAGGAAGAGAGATGGAGGAAATTCAGGATAGTTTTAGGAGAATACCGATAGTTTGTGGGATTGTTCGAGTTGTGAGTGGACAATGGGAGACACCCTCTTTTATGGATTCCTAGCCTCATCTTGGGGGTGACTTCTTTTTGAGATATAAAATATAAATTCTATGGTTGGTTGGAACGTCCATCCTAAGCAGTTGGTTGCACAACTATTTAGAAATATAAGTGCTTATTTGTTTTTTTGAGTTATTTTATGAGTTTAACTTATGTGCATTTTACTTTGTCTACGAGAATGAATTTATTAGTTGCATTCATGTTAGTTAGCATGTTGTAGTTGCATTTAGTTAATGGAATCTGTTATCACATAAAGTTTCCATGGGTCATATGCAGTTATTGTTAAGACCTAGGTTTGCACCTTTGTCGAGTCTCTCTCTTTTTTGCATGCCTTCCTATAAATGTTTCCTCTTCTAGTTGATAAAGTCAGGCCGGTCAAGTATGTTGTATGCACAGGAAAAACTATGAGAAGAATGCAACATTTAGAGAAGTCCTTTTCGGGTTTGAAATACTAGTAGGAGAACGGGTTCAATTTTGAGCCGTAAGATCTGAACGAGAGCAAGATCAACCATTAGATCAGCAAGATTAAGTCACGACCGTCAGATCTCATTGGAGAGAAATCGATGGTGGGGAGGCATTGCGGGGATCAGGAAGAAAATTAAAGTTTCTGCAAGTTGTGAGCCTGAAATCGCTTAGGATCGTTGATCTTGCTAGATCAACAGATCAACGGTGCATATCGGTCCCACTACAAATGAGCCTCTTCGCATTTCGGGGATAAAAAAGAAAATTTAAGTATATGCTAGTTGTGAGCCTGCAATCGCTTGTGGCCATAGATATTTCATTAGGGGACACATGTCAGGCGATCTCATACTTCGAGAGGAAGAAGGAAAAACATGAATGAGTAAAGGAATCTTGAAGGCCCAAATCCCAAAGTTCATCTGGATCGTCCATCAACGAGGACATGTGGTGCCAAATCTCACACTTTGGAGGATTGCGCGAGAAAGGAGAAGAAAACTCCCGAAGCCCGAACTCCCGAAGTAAATCTCGATCGTCCAATACAAGAGCTCACATGGCACCAGATCTCTCACTCCGGGTTGTAGTGGAGAAACCTACGTATACACATGTTGTATAATTGATAGGGTGCGTATATGTACAAAAATGTGCATTTTTATCTCTGGAGTGAACAAAAAGGGGACTTCAAGTCTGCAGAGGGAAATGGAAGGCCATCTAAGCAAGCTGCATGGAGTGAGATAAAATGTGTTGTAACAGATGCCCCCTAATGTGTGAGGTCAGAGGACTATCTGCGATGGTCATAATACATTATAATTCCCATAAGTGGAGTAATGAAGACTTAGATGGAAGTACTAGTTACTCATGAGAATATTACAATCCATAATGACTTTGTACACATGGTTGCCAATATGAATTAAACTGCAGATCCATGTGGAAATATATAAAATAGTTGTTCATGGCCATGAATAGGAAATACAAGGTGGACATATGCCATAGGATTTCATAGTCATGAACAAGACACAGTGGAGTCTAGTCTCAAAATCAACTGAATATATATGTATACAATGGAGTACAATATGATCTCCCATGATCACTTAAGTCATATAGGTACTGCTCCAATGAATGAAAATAGAAGATAAGGAATGCTGCTGCTATAAGTTGCAAGTCTTCTACACTAATCGATGAAGGTGCAAGTATAAATCATGTGAATAGAGGAGTTGAGGTTGAACACAATGAGAATTTGTCTGATTACCAGTCATTAAGGTATACCATTAACAAATGTGAGACAACCCACCGATAATGAAAGTAGGTGTCAAGGTACTGAGTACATCCCACAAGTGTGAATAAGAGTGTTGAGGTCGAACACTTGAGGAGTCCATCGATCAAGAGACATTGATGTATTCCCAACTATCGATGGTAGGAGAACCTGCCAATGATGACTGCAAGCCTCTAGATACTCATAGGACTCTAGGTTTCATTTCCAGAATAGATGAGCTAAAGTCGATGGAAGGAGACCTACTAAAAGGAGAGAATTAAGGAATATCTCATCATTCAACACGAGGTACAAAGAAATAGCTTGATGATTAGGAGGAGCTTGGACGAATAGGATGTTCATTAACCAATGAACATATGCATCCCTCACATGCACTAGATGAAATTAGTGCACAGAATAGACCCTCTGAATAGCAGCCAATAAGGAAAATTGTCGACAAAGGTGAGGAAACCACCAATAGGGTGAGTGGAATCCAAGACATTGTAAAAATCTCAATGTGTGAATAGATTTCTTGTTGTCAAACACAAGGGAAACCCCCCAGTCAACAATCAATGAGGAAATGTCATCTGTTGGGTTCAAGATTACCTACCCATGATGAAAGTAGGCCCAGGGTGCAAGGTAGGACAACAAGTTCATGTGATTCTGAGATACATTGAGGGTATGGCCGACATGCAAAGTAAAGAGTTCTAAGAAATGGTCGACACATGCTTTTAAACTTCCTTTGAACAAGATAATGAGACATATGGAAAACTCGGGCAGCATAGACTTGATAATGATCATTGATAAAAGTTTGTAATGTAGGAGGCATCAAAAAACTTCCATAGGGACTGGAAAAATAACCAGTCGGAGGAGTAAACTCTAAGTAACGAGATCAAATTCCTAAGGTCATTCTAAACCCAAACTTTGGATGAAAATGGCCTCAAAATTTTGTGTTATGTTCAAAGGAGACACGACTGCTGCCTATAAGAGATAATATTATTTTCTCGTCTGTCTTTTGTTTTTGGTTTTTCTTAGGCAAAGAAATGCTATGATACAGGAGATGAAATGAGTGTTGTGAGTAAGAAACTAGTTCCAAGCAGTGGAACATACCTATGCTCAGTGCAACGAGGTTCATGCGAGGTATGGACACTTAGAGGGATGTTTCCTCTAAGGTTAAAGGGTGTCAAGCTACAAAGGATATATTGAAGGCACTGCTTGGCTAGCGATGAAAATTGTGGAGGCAAGAGGCTTATAACGAGAAAGAGGGAACCAGAAATAGGCTCAACAATGCAAGAAGGATGATGGAATGCAATTACAAATTAACTCGAAAATGTCGTTTTTTGTATATTTAGTCCCCTAGGCCCAAAAAAGTATAAAAAAATACCCAGGAGAACTATTCTAGCTGATGGTGACTAGAGTATTCCTTTTTCACAAGTAGTCTACTTGGTCCAGAAAAGGGTTAAACTTATACCAAATAGGCATCCTTTCAAAACCATTTAATCAGTGTGAAAGAGACAAGTTTACTCGGAAATCTTTTTCATTTTTTCGGGAGTTGAAAAAGAGCTTAACCAGAACTCGAGGGGAGTCTCATAGGTAATGGTAAGAATTCTCGTGAGTAACAAAATGGGGTTCGAACACAAAGTGTTATTGGGACTATATGGAACTCTCGGTCCTATGGAATCACTTTTGCATGGGTACCAAATGACAAAAAAGGTTCTACCTAGGGAACCCATGTTTCGTAAGTCTCTACCACTTAATAACTACACTTCTAGTAGTAGTGAGAATGTTTTGTGTCGCTAAGAAATTGGTGTGTACTTAGGATGTATGGGCCATTGTCATAGGACGATGCAAGAATTCAAAGTGGAGTGAAAGCATATCTTATATTTCGGTAAAATAATATACCTGTCGAAGGCATGAGCGGGCGATAGGACACTGGAAATCTGTAAAAAACACTGGACAAAACCACTAAAAACCAAGTCTTTCCACTGTGCAATTAGTCCATAAGGTCAAAAATAGAAAACAACTATAGAAAGTGGGTAAATTTTTTTTACTAATAGTAAAAATGAAACATTTTACCATACCATTTGTTTTTTTTCACCCACATAGTGCATTTTAGGCCATTTTATCTACGACCTTTCAGTGGTGATTGCGGGCGCTATGATCAACATAATCGTCAACCATCTGGACAAAGTAAGTACCCATCCTATTTACTTCCATTTCATTGGTTTACATTTAAGTTTTAGTCCCCATTGTTTTAGTATTAGAGGTCGTTACATAGAAACTAGGGTGTACGTGGGTGACAAATCATAGGGTCATGTATATGACCCCATATACGCAGGAAAATTGAAGCACGCACATGTATATGAATCCCTATACGTGATCGTCATAAGGTTATCCTACGTACAAGTTCGCGATGAAAGGGTTTTAACTCAAAAAATGATCTTTCCTTTGCAGGATGGTTATTGAATGGAGGGAAATGGAGCATGAGAAGATATATGCAATAATGGGAAGGGATGCAACAACCCAAAAATCTTTGAAACGATGTGGCCATAGGGATTCCCACGACATCGGTGAAGGGGCCTAGGAGATGAGCTAGTAGGCAATGACGTGGAGAGAGTGATATAGTGTATGGGAACCTGTCTTGATTGACTCACAAGATTACTATGGCTCAAGTGGAGGATCTGCCAAAGGCAATGCAACGACAAGTGGTGGGTGTACCCCGTGCGTGGGTGCAACTCTTCCGTCATCTTGCAAATTCCATAGTGTGCTATCATGATAAGCATCTGGCACCGCAAGCGCAGATTCCATGGTCATGCTATGTACCGACTATATATGTATTTTGAGGGTGTGAGCCCCATTTTTACAATGACACCATATTTTTTGGACTTGAAAGGATGAAATATAAAAAATTTGGCCTTCGGTTTTACTTATGTATGTTACTATGTGTAAATGTATGAATGTGTTTTCTTTACTTAGTTATGTGACAAATTCCAATCTAAAATGTAATTAGCATCTACATCGTATACTTGATTAGAACTTCTAGGGATGTGATTATAAGTAAGAAAATTAAAGTATCGTTCCAAAAGTCCTACCCATAGGAATCATCAGAGTAGAGTATGATCTCTCACATGGTAATTGTCATTCAACTGACATAGACTAACCGAGAGTCCAAGAGAAATTCTAAGGATCAAACATCATGTGAAATGGCGTCACGTAATAACTCTATGTTGGTTATACTTTCTCTTCTCTTCTTGGGCTGACCCAGGTTCGGATCTCAATAGCTTTCCAACAAAACCCTCAAAAACTATCGGCCCTACTAGTAAACCAGAAGGAATTGTTGCGCACAGGGTGCACAACACAGTCCCACCTGAGATATCTTTTATGGGTGACTGAAATAATCAAGTGTTTGCAATCTAGGAATGAGTGAGGATCTAGGATTGTGTTCTTTCTTTCTTATGCATTATCCTTGTTATTTATTTAAGTACCTCCCTGATTTATTCATCTTTAAACCTATGCATGCATGCTGATATTTCTAGTTTAACCATTCATTCACAAGCCAATGATCAACATAAAGTAAACATTCATTAACATTCACACGTAACATAAATTTTATCGTGGTTCACCCCCTCCTGGGGCTACGTCCACAAAGATCAGGATCTATGCTCTTTTATTTATTCTGTTGCAAAATCTTGCACTGTGTGCATTACATCTTCAATAATACAATAAAGGTGAGGGTAAGAATACTCTATGAGGCAGACTAGATCACACCAGGATCCTCATCCTATGACCTAACCTTTTGTTGAGGGGTCGTGAATCCCTTTAACACAACAACAGGAACCAAACCCACCAACGAGGCCCAATTAGACTCTGCAACGTTTAATAGTGGAATGGTTCTCCAGATCTTGCGATCTGGCCAAATAACCGATGGGATTTACATTTTCTATTGAAATCTTCTCCTTCAGTTCAGACGTTCTCTTTTTGTATTTTCTCTTATAGGTGGGACATATACAACATAAAAGCCGGTATAAACCAATTGGGTAACAAGGTGGGAAAACTTAACTACTAGAGAAGGTTGAGCTTGGGATAACCCTTTCACTCTAGCATGTAGGCAGTGATTCTCTACCACAATCCTAGTAGTAATACATTAACATGCTTGTGTTCCAACTATTCACTGAGATACAATCTATCAGAAGGAAACATTCATGCAATAAATGATGGCAAGAAAAATATTTTTCTTAACTCTAATCATAAATCACATATTAACACAATGATTAATCTTTCACCATTAAAGATAAGAACTATAAAAAACATTGAATCATATAACTTATCAACAGTTTAAGAAGTTCTTACTCGTTACAACATCCATTCATGTGATAAAATCAAAAATAGTTCCTCTTCATATCCAATCATACACGCTTTTGATGAAAAACATAAACTTGTCTCTGGTCCTAAACATGACTTCTTAGTTAAGGCAGCTCCGAAATAGTTCTTTACAAATCCAAAAATGAGGGTCTTTGCAACAACCATCGACCTTTTGCTAACAGGTTGATCCTACTATTTATAACGTACTATTAACTAAAAATAACAATTAAAGTGTAGCTAAGTAAAACAAAACTCGCCGCATGGCGCTTTCTTTTATCAGTCTCCAAAGAGTCATCAAATGATCTTACTTGAGTGGATAACTCTTCTCATACTCTGACCACTTGACGAAGAGATCCTCACATGTGTTAGCATACGGGAATCTATGTTGTTCCATTAGGGCCGAAATAATCTCTCTTATATCTACTGCATGTGCCTGATACTTGACTATTCTATCACTTAACTGCTGCAACATGGCTCGATCTTTGATTAGGTGCTCCATGAATTGTTGCACCTTTCCTGGCGTCATGTCTGCCACCTTTGTTATTTCCTCAGCCCATTATGAATCTTGCTTGGCATGCGATTTGACTATGTCGCGCAAGTCGACAAAGTCATCGGGTGTGTCGAATTCGGGGAGGTCAATGTCTCTCATTACCCAGTTGATCTTGGTCCAGCTTTTCTTGCACTCGGTCCATTTCTATTGGATTTCCCAATGAGGTTTCTGAGCCATTTTAACCCAATATTTGGTTGATTTCCTTATGTGTTCGATGTTTATTTTTATTAGCACCCAGATGTCATGCTCTTCGACGTCTCGGCCCTGTTGCACTACACTGATATAGTCAATCCTTTCCACGGCTTGGTGTGCTTTCTCATACCACCTCTCCATATCCTTGCACATCGCCAGTGAAATGAGGGTGTCTTCTTGAAGCTCGGCTATACTTGCAGTGAATAGGTTCTGTTCATTTGTAAATTTGTTGTAGGCCTCTTTGAATTCACTCCTTAGGAACACAACGAATTGTGTGGTGTCCTAGAAATATTTTGCCAAGTGGCGCAAATGTTCCAATTCCTTCAGAGCAGCAGCCAACTCCTCTTCATCCCTTTTCACTCTGTCTAGGGTGGCATATGTGATTGCCATCACTGCACCGATAAGTTCGGATGTCTTGGCATGCTTTGTGTTGATCAGTGTTTCCTCCATGATGATGAGGATGGAGTGATCTAGAGTGATCCTCCTCTTCTTGGTGGTTCTCTGCACAATAAATTTCCTTTCCCGGTCATAAGCGATGGCATGTATGTCAGTGAATTCATCCACGATTTCGGGGATTTGTTGATCTCTCGAGGTGAGCATATTTCCTAGGATTCTGATGGTGTATATTTGTTCAAGACATGGTTCTTGAACCTCCTCCTTGTGTTTCAAAGGTCCGACCTCTATTTGTTACTTGTTAGGAGGTTGAGTACTAGTTGAAATTGAAGCATCAGGGGTAATCTTAATACTTACTTGATAATCGACCATTGAAATGTCGATTTCCTGCTGTGGAGCTTCTTCCTTTTGTTCGCCCTACCCTGGCTCGTCCCTCGGACTATCCGCTTGGGTCTCTAGTGCATCGGGAAGATCAATGTCTAAGACACTTTTGACCTCTTGTTCATTATGTTGAAGGCCCCAAATTTGAGTGTTGGGAGTTGGGGAAGATGCCTTCTCGGACTTCTTTTCCTCTGTGATCGGCACAGAGGTCACCAGGGACACCTCCAGACTTTATTCATCATCATATATGTTTATCAATTCACAGAGGGGGTTTGGTTTAATTTTTCTCCCTTATGTTCCTACTATCTCCAGCTGATCCAAAACATCCCCGGGTGATCCAGCCTATGGCGTTGTAACTTCAGGGTTATCTAACCCGACGATTTCATCAATTTCTATTAGCTCAGGGTTGCTTGGAACTACTCGGATTTCATCTGGGTTGTCGGCATGGGACCATGTCATTCCTATCAAGTTTGGGTCATCTTGCAGCTGATCAATTACTCACTGCGCTTGTTCTATCATGAGCAATCCCCTTGCCTGTGTGTCCTGTGTCATAGGGAAACATCTATCCTACACCGGGGCCACCAGGGGAACCTCTGTTGCGTATGTCGCTCTGATTTCTTCTCTAGCTCTGAGGGCCCCTTGAGCCAATTTCTCTATGGTCATTTCCTGTTAATCTAGGCTCATGGACCTGAACCTAGTCATTTTGGATTTGGCCATCCTTGCTATCACATCATCTCAGTCTTGGGCATTTTTTGTGAAGACTTCATTTTCAAATTTGTCGTGGGCGTACGACCAGCAGGACGACACTTGTGAAGCATGTTGCAAGACTGGGCCCTTTGGATCATGTTTGCAGAATTAGCCTATCTGGAACTTGAACTCGAGTTGTCTCAACCCTTCTTGTTTAGCTTGAGCTGTGTCTTTCACCAAGTAGAAACCTACATGGAAACCATAGGGGATGAATGCCCGCTTCTTGTGCTTGACTTGGGTGGCATTGTAGTCTTGCAGGATGGTCTAGTAGCATATGTATCCTACTACAAGTTCGTCTAGGACATGAACTGGTAGGATATGTGGCACTGCGATGGCCCTGAACACCCTAATGTAGGTGTCGTGCTCGTCCAAGTACCAATGGCCTACCTTTGATATCATCTTCTTGGTCACAGCCGATAGTCTTGGGCATTCTTTCCTAAAAACAATGAAATAAATTCGTGCGATGAATTCATCGCAAATGAGGGAGTAAGATTTTTTATACCTATTCTCCCATAGCACGCTGAAATAAACATGAACTCGGAGCTCTGCAACATGCCAGCTCAGATTCATGCCAACGAAGATGTTTCGGGTGCACATGATATCAAGCAGATATGAAGCCATGTAGAAAGTGAGTGTCTCTCCTTCCTTCGACGTCTGATCTTGTTGTATGCAGATGCTCAAATGTTTAGAAATTATCGCTCCCTAGTTGAAACCACTCCCGGAGATTGCCACTGTATAAGCTAAGGGCATCCATGCCTCTAAAAATATGGAGTAGTACTTCTCTCCATATAATCGGCATATGATATCCATCAAATAGATATATGGATCTCTTAATTTGGCTGTCTGATACCATCCAGTGCTCTGGTTGGTGTATTTCTTATCTTCCCTCCACCATGAGGCCATCACCTGGCTGGTGTCATGGCGCTTGTAAAACTTCACTACAAAATCTGTATTCAACTGCTCTTTTGGGTCTCGGAGTTTGAATTATTTTTGGACCTCTACCGGAAGGAACACCTCGACACACCCCCCATTGTCATCATTTATTTAACACTTCTATGTGTCTTTGTGGTCGATGAGCCACTTCAGGAGTTCTATACAGGGGGAAATGGGGGTTCTTCTTGCCACCATATGCAGGTACAATCGTCAGATGTTTGAAAACACCTCGTCGTCGAGCCCTCTCACATATTGATCACTGTGTGGGATATATTATGTGTATTCCTCCCAGGTGATCTTTTTAAAGATCTCTCCCCAATGTGGGAGTGCCATCTTGGATCCTGTGCTTGCTTCTGTATCTCCAAAGGTCGAAGGTTGGAGGAAAGCCTTCTTCGTCGATGTTTTGAAGACAGGGTTCGGTCTCAGCATGTATTCCAATTGTTTTGCGACCCTTGGAGAGTAGCCTTCGCCTACTTCTGGTTCTTTCATCTTTGGTGCCCTCGACGATCGTCTGGTGGTCGGCTTTCTTGGCGGCATTGTTCCTGCATTGACGCACAAGATTACTATGTCTCAAGTGGAGGATCTGCCAAAGGCAATGCAATGACAAGTGGTGGGTGTACCCCGTGCGTGGGTGCAACTCTTCTGGCATCTTGCAGATTCCATAGTGTGCTATCATGATATGCACCTGGCACCACAGGCGCAGATTCCATGGTCATGCTATGTACCGACCATATATGTATTTTGAGGGTGTGAGCCCCATTTTTATAATGACGCCATATTTTTTGGACTTGAAAGGATGAAATATAAAAATTTTGGCCTTCGTCTTTACTTATGTATGTTACAATGTTACAATGTATGAATGTGTTTTCTTTACTTAGTTATGTGACAAATTCCAATCTAAAATGTAATTAACATATGCATCATATACTTGATTAGAACTTCTAGGGATGTGATTATAAGTAAGAAAATCAAAGTATCGTTCCAAAAGTCCTACCCGTAGGAATCATCGGAGTAGAGTATGATCTCTCACATGGTAATTGCCACTCAACTGAAATAGACTAACTGGGAGTCCAAGAGAAATTCTAAGGATCAAACATCATGTGAAATGGCGTCGCGTAATAAATCTATGTTGGTTATACTTTCTCTTCTCTTCTTGGGCTAACCTAGGTTCGGATCTCAATAGGTTTACTACAAAACCCTAAAAAATTGGCCATCCTGGTAAACCAGAAGGAAATGCTACGCATAGGGTGCACAATGCAGTCCCACCTGAGATATCTTTTATGGGTGACTAAAATACTCAAGTGTTTGAAATCTAGGAATGAGTGGGGATCTAGGATTGTGTTATTTCTTTCTTATGCATTATCCTTGTTATTTATTTAAGTACTTCCCTGATTTATTCATCTTTAAACCTATGCATGTATGTTGATATTTCTAGTTTAACCATTCATTCACAATCCAATGATAAACATAAAGTAAACATTCATTAACAATCACACGTAACATAAAGTTTTATGTGGTTCACCCCCTCTTGGGGCTACATCCACAAAGATCTGGCTCTATGCTCTTTTATTTATTCTGCTACAAAATATTGCACTGCGCGCATTACATCTTCAGTAATACAATCAAGGTGAGGGTAAGAAACCTCTATGAGGTGGACTAGATCACACTAGGCTCCTCATCCTGTGACCTAATCTTTTGTTGAGGGGTCCTAAATCCCTTTAACTCAACAACAGGAACCAAATCTGCCACCGAGGCCCAATTAGACTCTGCAACGTTTAATAGTGGAATGGTTCTCCAGATCTTGTGATCTAGCCAAATAATCGACGACCTTTACGTTTTCTATTGAAATCTTCTCCTTCAGTTCAGACGTTCTCTTTTTGTAT
>JASDQU010370507.1:49477-67152 GCA_032191745.1 Picea mariana | reverse complement strand
ATCCTCTCGTTGAAGATGCTTGTACACCTGTAGACACTCCTCTCTTCGACATGTCTCTTTTAGTCATTAAGTCGAGGAGAACTTTCATTACTGATTCTTCAACTGCGGTGAGCTCGTCGGACATACGCACTCGGGATTAAAATTATCTGGGTCACGATGATCTTAGATACTAGAACAAACAACAGTGGCACAATGATCACTGTATACAATTCGCTTAGTTTGCGGGCTTCAAATTCTCAGTTAGCAAAAGTTTTCTTCGTGCATGGCGCGACGGGATAAGTAGGCAACTCGACAACGGTTCGCTTGCAACGGTTATGAGCCTCCATTAACTCTTGTTCGATTCGTTATGGCGTGGTCTAACGGCCTGATGATGGACCTTTATTGCCTTTCTGCTCGTTCGGAGCGTCGATCGAATGGTTATAATATCCCCAACGACTATATTGCTTTGCCATGGCGAAGTGCCATGTGTCGCTGTTCTGATATCCTAGCAAAGCTCNTACCTTTCTTCCCTTTCGGAGCGTCGATCGAACAGTTATAATATCCCCAACAACTATATTGTTTTTCCATGGCGAAGTTCCATGTGTCGTTGTCCTGATATCCCGACGAAGCTCCAATTCTGCAAATTTTATGTCTGTGAAGTTCCTTCTGGAACCTTCTGCAACTTAGCTCTCTTCTTACTTTGCTTCCTAGCCTTCTTTCCACGTAGCTTCGTCTCAGTATTTCATTTTCCATTCTAATCCTAATATTTTATGGTTTTAGTTACTTTGCGTTGTTGAGATTCTCTCCTAGGACTCAGGGGTAACACCTCTTCTTTATCCAAGATAGGTACTTCAGTCTCCTGTGAGTCTTCTAATGTTCTTGCAGCTTCGACATCTAGGTTTCCAGTGTTAAATAGCTTCGATCGGTTCTCCTGTTCTTCGATCAAGTGTGTGATCCTTCTGGTCATGAAATCTTTTAACTCTTGTTTCTTCTGCTCCAATACTTCTTCTTCTTCCTTTCGTTTGGCTTGAGCTCTGTCAATCCAAGGTTTTCCTATTAACATGGTAAATGGGGCACTGTCCTCAATAAATTGAATAATCTCAAAATCTTCCTCTGTCAAAGTTCCGTTGACGGTCATAGGTATTTGAGCGAGCCTTCCACATAGGTTTACTAGTTTTCCTCTGAATAACCCTAGTCCTCCTAATGAAGGAATCATAGTAGGCCTCCCTATATCTTCCCAAGTTCTCTCTGTCATGATATTCACATGTGTTTCTTCATCTAGAACACAGTTAATGTCGAAGTCTCCTATTCTTTCTTCGATGCATTATTTTCCTTTAAAGATCTCTGATAATCTAACATGTCAGTGGTCATCCAAGGTGTCTTTCATTTGTAGAAATACCTTCTTTGATTCTTTCTAGGGTTCTTCTATAGCCTTAGTTTCTGAATCTGCCTTAGGGTTTTCTTGATTCAGATTCATTCCTTCAAGTTTAGCAATCATTCTGGGGCAATCCAACACTTCATGGTCCATAGCTTTGCAACAGAGGCAACTAGATCTTCTCCCAGGGAATTCTTTAGCAAGATGTCCCGGTTTTCTACAACTGTAATAGAGGGTTAATCCTCTCTTTCTTTTAAATGATCCCCAACCTCTTTTGTACTATGCACTAGGGTCATAGGAGCTAACCTGCAATAAATTCTTTCTGGGATCCTGCATCCATTCGTTAGTACAAACCTTCTTTCTATGCATAGGTATAACATATCTTTCACTATTCTTGTCAGATCTATTAATATCAAATCTTCTTTCATCTATCAATACTCTAGTTTTCAAACTAGGACAAATTTTATTAAACATACCTAGATCCATACTCTAGAAAAAACAAATTCCACTTATCTTACTTCTACAAAGCACAAAGCGTTCAGATCTAAATTTTTTTACTATCTTTACCTTTATCAGAGCACAGAGCTTACAGATCTTACCTCTTTTTAATCAATAATTCCCACTTTTACCTTTCTTAGAGCACAAAGCTTCTAGATCTTGCTTCTTTCCTTAAGATCTGACCTATTTTCTTGAGATCAGGCTTCTTTCTTTTAGCACGGAGCTTTATAAGTCAAGTACAATATTGCACGCTAGGGCATAGATCTACTCACAGAGCTTTCACAATTTCAGGATGAATCTTTGCACAAAGCTTCTTCTTCCTCAATTCCTAGCAATCAGAGTTTCAGGTCCCAACAATGGAACCATTTGTTGGCACAGGGGCAGACCCAGGGTTCAACGCTACAACATCACACCAACAAAGCCCTAACTACCAGACCTTTCAACAACACCTGTGAAGCAGATGAAGTCTCACCCGAGGTAGAGGCAGGGGTGGTTGCAAGACTCAGGTGTCTGTAACCTTAGCCGCGACACAGATATGTGATTATAACACTTAATACAACTCTTAGCATCGTCAGTCTCTCGATATGCAATCACTATTCACTTCGCTGATAAAATAGAACTTCACAACATTCATACTAATATACAATATTTAATCACTTAGCATATAAATGGATCAGAATGAGCATATTAATCACTAAGCATGACTATCTGAATTAGATATAATATTCTCACATATCATAAGCACAAAGCAGAAGTATATCTATCTAAACATATCAAAGCACTTAGAAAATAACATGTGAATACATCAAGACAAAGCATAAAGCACATAACACAATGTTTACGTGGTTCACCCCCACCCTGGGGCTACGTCCACCAACTCTTCTTCTTTATTGTCTTGAGTCAATCTGTTACAAGTACAAAGCCTTCAAAACCCTTACTCCGCACAGGACAGAAGATCTGCGTAGCTTTCTAGATCCTTCTTCCCTTCATATAACACCAAGTCCTCTATAGTCTTGCACAAGGAATTGGACTCAGCTCTGCAAGTCTTTTACAGTCATGCACAAAGAACTTACAAACTCTACTCGCACTTAGCATACATTCACATCACATAGATGCACTATTCTCCTCTTTTTTACATTGCCTATCCTTCTATTTATACATACAAAATAGGCCTAAACATGGGTAAACCCATGGGTCAACATCCCATTCCCGTTACATATTCCCAAAAACCCAAAAAGGGGCCCAAAATGGGTTGAGATCCCGTGATCTCTGCTTCGTCCTGCGCTCCTCCTTCGACAGGCTGTTGAAGTCCCAAAATAGGTCAACATGACCAAGAAACTCCCAAAACTTGGTCAAGTGCCAACAACACTTCCTGTTGGTAATTCCTCAGGTGTGGAGAGTTGTAATGTATAGTGTTCCTTACTTGTCTAACGATGATTTCAGAATCTCTGAAAACCTTCAATTATTTAATGTTTAAGTCCATAGCTTTCCTTAGCCCTTGTACTAGAGCTTCATACTTGGCGGTATTGTTTGTGCATTTGAAATCTAGTCTATAGGACAGGAAATGTCGTTTACCTTTTGGATCAATGAGGATGCACCCTACCCATGACCCTTCTTGCGATTTGGATTTATCAAAGTATAAGGTCCAAACTTGTGGGAAAAACCTATCGGCTTCCTCTTTCTTGTCACTATATTTCCCTCCTCTTGTTCGTTCAATGATTTCTAACGTGGGTTCTTGACAAAAGAGGGTTTCCTCTGCCATCATCGACAATTTTTCTTGAAAAATCATTTCAGAGTTTTGAGTAAAAGGGACATCAGATGAGAGGGGGGAGAAATTCCTGAAATCAGAGTCATAGGAATAATTTCCTAGCATGGGGAAATTTGTTGATGAGGGTTCATTTAGGGTTTCTAAGTCAGTGACAATATGTTTTAGATATATTTCCCTATCGATATTGATCATGTTCATGTGCCCCTTTAATGGTAGCCAAAGGTGAGCCCAGTCTGTACTAAAGTATCCATTTAACTTCTCAGACCAATCTCGACTTAATAACAATCCATAAGATTCTGGGATATCTACTACAATGATGTCAATTAATTGCACAAATTTAGGGTTGCTATCTATTCTGATCATTACATCTTTGAGCTCTCCCATAACCTTCACCTTGGTTCTATCTAATTGTATAACATGTTTATCACTTTTGAGAGGGACCGCATTTAATTTTTTGTAAATAGACAATGGTATAACATTGGAGGATGCTTCTGAGTCAACCAAACAATTATGGAGGTTTCTGTTGAAGACTTCAAATGTCAAAAGGAACGGTGGGACAAAAGGTTTTCCCTTCTTTTCTTCAGAGTAGACGTTCACAGTTGGTTTATTTCTTAGACCTATGGGATTTAGATTTCCTCCTTGGTCAGTGCTTGTCGTGGGGTTTTCTACTAATTTTAATGCTTGTAACATAAAGTCATTTTGCTGAGGGATTCTACACATGTCCATGACCGATATATTTGCTTTCAACTTCTTCAAATCTTCTACTATGTTGTAGTCTAGCTTGGGTGATTCTCATGTATGGATGTTTATAGGGTTTCTTCGGGGAGAAAAATGTGCTTTCGGTTGATCAGGAGTTGCATTTTCTCCCGAAGTTTGGTTCGTAGTAAGTTTGTTTGAGACAGGTTGACCCCTACTTCATGTTTGCAAAACCAAGACTTTGTGGGTGGTTCTTGAACCTCAAATAGGTCATCAGAAGGCATAGGTAGATCAGGGTCCCATATCAACATGGTTGTTTCTTCTAGTGGATCAACCTCTTCTTGATCAACAACATTCATAGCTAAGTCGCTTGATTGTTCGGTTAGGGAGAATTCATATAGAAACCAATTGGGCATCAAATTCATGGCATGCACCCATTGAGGTCTGTCTCTTTCAGAGTGATTCTCTTGAAGATAGTTACAGAAAGAGTCGGATGCTACATTTCCCAGATCGATGTTTAAGTTGGTTGGGGGAGGTTCAATTGCTTTGAAAGATAGATTTCTTTTAAAGAAGGGATTATAGGGCCTCTGGCTTTGGTTTCCCTCCCCTGCACTTCTCTTCATGTCTATGATTTTGTTTGACAACTTCTTGACCATGCGTTGTAGGTTCTCTATGTCCCCACTTCCCTTTTTGGGACATTGTTCTGTTTGTTTCTCTAGGGGTCTAGTCAACAGTAGTCCTCTCCTGGCAGGAGGTTGAACTTCATTTTTAACTAATGAGACCTGGCCTTCTTTACATCCCTTCATTTGGAACTCTATCGTTTTGGCTTCTTCAAAATTCGCAGCTAAGGTTGGTTTGGCAGCCCTTTTCCCAAACATGGAAATAGAAGTTGGGAGAGCATTAGCATATACTTCGATTTGCAACTCCTTAGTAGGTTTAGCTTCGGGATGGAATTTGTTTAAGATAGTTGTAAATATTTGATTAAAGTCTTTAACCTTCTCCTTTGAACTCATGGTGGCGGTGAACAACTCATCCATCAAATCTCCTGTAGTGGTTTCTTCTGCAAATTTGTCTAGAAAATTATTTTGAAACTTCGTCCAACTAGTTATGGATCCTACAGGTAAGTTAAAATACCATGTGGAGGTCGAATTCTCAAAAGTGTAGGGAAAAATCCTGGATACTACGTCTTCATGTTGAAAATTCATCAGTCTGATAGCCAGTATGAACTTTTTGATATGGTCTTCAGGAAATCCTGAGGTTTCAGGGTCAAATTTAGGGAGTAGCTTCTCTGGATGTCGGGGAAGGTTGTGTACTCGTCCAGGGATGGGCAAAGCATCTCTGGCCAAGCAAGATTGATTAATCCGAGGTGGGTTTCCCCTTTCTTCATCATGGTCATTGTTATCTTCCATGTCTTCAAATCTTGAAACTGAGCATTTTGAGTTAAACCCTTCCTCTTTCGAAAAATCATCGGTCTCAGAGAATTTGTCGGTTGGTGTTTCATGGATTAGGTTAAGAGGATGTTCAATTTTGGTGAGGGTGAAATCTATCAGGTCTTCTACCATGTGAAAAAAAACCGAGTCGGGGGACTCGACCACTAGTCTACTTTTTTTTTTTCTTCGAGGAAGTAACGGTGCTAAGGGCAGTGCACCGATCTGTCAGGCATAAGCTCTTGTGATTCTTCCGAATTTGTTCAATTCCTCATGAGGAAGAGCATAAGGTATATCAAGGAAAAAATGTTCTTCCTCGTGTTGGGGTGAGTTACTCATTTTAGGAGTACTCGGTGTGTGTGGGTTGTCTTGGGAATGACTAGCCATGCATGTCATTTGTTTTGAATCTACAGGTTGTGTGAAATACTATGTTGAAAATATTTTCATCTATTCATTCTTCACGCCCTCCTTCTAGCAGCAACTATGTTGAGGGGTCCTAAATCCCTTTAACTCAACAGCAGAAACCAAACTCACAACGTTTAATAGTGGAATGGTTTTCCAGATCTTGCGATCCGGACAAATAATCGATGGGCTTTACGTTTTCTAGTGAAAGATTCTCCTTCATTTCAAACGTAATACTTTTGTGTTTTCTCTTATAGGTGAGACCGATACAAGATAAAAGTTGGTATAAACCAACTGGGTAACAAGGTGGGAAAACTTAACTGCTAGAGAAGGTTGAGCTTGGGATAACCCTTTCACTCTAGCATGCAGACAATGATTCTCTAACACAAGCCTAGTACTAATACATTAACCTGGTGGTGTTCCAACTATTGACTAAGATACAATTTATCAGAAGAAAACATTCATGCAATAAACGATGGCAAGAAAAATAATTTCCTTAACTCTAATCATCAATCACATATTAACACAACGATTAATCTTTCATCATTAAAGATAAGAACTATAAAAAGCATTGAATCAAATAACTTATCTACAGTTTAAGAAGTTCTTATTCGTTACAACATCCATTCATGTGATAAAATCATAAATAGTTCCTCTTCATATAAAATCATACACACTTTTGATGAAAAACACAAACTTGTCTATGGTCCTAAACATGACTTCTCAATTAAGGTAGCTCCAAAATAGTTATTTACAAATCAAAAAATGAGGGTCTTTGCAACAACCATCGACCTTTTGCTAACAGGTCAATCCTCCTATTATGACATACTATTAACTAAAAATAATTATTAAAGTGTAGCTAAGTAAAACAAAACTCGCTGCATGGCGCTTTATTTTATCAGTCTTCAAAGAGTCATCAAATGATCTTACTATTGGTCAGTTTGCACAGGTTGTTTCACAGGTTTTGTCATTAATGTCAAAATTTTCACTGAGAGTTCCTTCAGAATTCGGGAATTCTGAAATTGCAAATTGAGAGATTTGAGAATTCGAAGATTACAAGTTGAGAGAATGGAGGCATGCTTCTCGATATACCAAAATGCGAATTCACAATTCAATCCAGACCATTGGATCATGGAGGGTCAAGGACCGTCGATCCAAATATAAGTAGAAATCAGATATTGGGAAACAAAGAAAGGAGGAGCTCCAACCTTTGACATCGCGATACGCAAAATTGTGAAACGCAAAGTCCTGAAAGGCTGTGAACCGTCGATCGGTGTGAAAAGTTCCGATGAGATCAGGACCATCTGATCAAGAAATACCGAAAGGGACACACATCACATGATCTACGGTTTCGAGAGTTTTTGTTGGAGGTCATGAAGCCCTAATGGCCAAAGTACCGAAACCCCGACAACCATCCATCTCGATGAATGATTAAGTCATGTCCGTTGGATTAATCATTGGAGGGGTAATATAAGAGTCGTATATGACCGTTGATCTGTCCCCGAGAAGTTAATGAGAACCGTCCGATCTATATCCACTAGATCAATTGTGAAGCCTTCAGATCATTTCGGGGATCACGATTTGGAGTGTCGAAACATTGCATCATTGAAACACCGAAATGCGAAATGCCGAAATGTCGAAATGCAGATTACACGTGGCAAGAGGTCACCATTTCGCTGACTGGAAATTCAAGAGAGGAGTGCTCTATCTTTTTAAATCACGATAATATGAGGACTGTTGGATGCGAAGGACACGTGGCTAGCGATTATCATTTCGCTGACTGACAGTCAAAGGAAGAAAATTCCCCAACCTTCTAATTCCCGAAGTGTGAAACACGAAAACACCTTTTTGGCGTAGGCTATAGTTACCGTCAGTGGTTGTATGAGAGGGAGGAGCTAGCACGAAGCTAAGCCCCATTTCGGGGATCGCAACATCAAGAGGTGAGATGTCTTCACCTCAGGATTGTCAATATGCGAATCGCGAAAGCACCTTTTTTATTAAGCCCGTGGTCACAACCAATGGGCATATGGTTTAGCACAAATGTCTTGCCGAAGCACTCGAGGCTTGTTTCTGTTGAAAATTCAAAACTCAACGTATTCTCATTGAACGACGTTGATTAAATGATGAAACATATCGAACGATTGTTGTTCTTCTTGATTCCTTAGCCAATAATAATTTATGTAAGGTAGTTGTTCAGTTATTGTAACTAATTCTTTGAAACATGAGGATTCTAATGTACACTCTGATTGTCAAATAAATGGTGTGAGATATTGTGGGTGACTAGTGGGGAATAATGGTGGAGCCGAAGCTCTGAAACAGTGAGAAGAAATGATGAAAACAGAGCAAAGATTAAGGAGAGAATATATATGCGCAGATTGATAAATTTATGAGGTTTGGTCAAGGATGGATTCTGATATGAATATATAAACAGAGAGGATTTAAATGTCTAATATTTGACAGAGAATATAAAGAGTTGGTTTGCAGGTTCTTAGTGACAAAGAAGGATTCAATGGTGGTAGGGAGGAGCAAGGGGAGACTATAAAAGTCTCCTATACAAGTTGGTGCTTGTACATCTAGGAGTTGTAGCTTCCATTCAGTAGGTGTTGAAGAAACAGAGGTAGCAGCCTCATCTTGGTTGTAGCTCAGATAAAATAAGAATGTAAAGAGGAGTTGGAGCTTGCCTTTCATTCATAAGAAGAAGAGGTTTTTCCCTTTTGGGTTTCCTCATGAAAAATAATTGTGTCACAGTTTTATTTATGTGATTGTCTATTTATTGGTTAAATGTATTACTGCAAGTTAAATGTTAAAGGCATGATTTATTGATTAATAAGCAATCTTCTTATCAAATGAAAGAAATTTTATACAACTGATTCACCTCCCCCTATCAGTTGACTTATCCTGTTCAACACTTACTTGAGTGGATGACTCTTCTTGTACTCCGACCACTTGAGATATCCTCGCATGTGTTAGCATACGGGAATATATGTTGTTCCATTGGGGCCGAAAGAATCTCTCTTATCTCTACTGCTTGTGCCCGATACTTGACTATTCTGTCACTTAACTGATGCAACATGGCTCGAGCTTTGATCAGGTTCTCCATGAACTATTGCACCTATCCTGGTGCCACGTCTGCCACCTTTTCTATTTCCTCAGCCCATGATGAGTCTTGCTCGGCATGCGATTTGACTATGTCATGCAAGTCGACAAATTCATAGGGTGTGTCGAATTCGGGGAGGCCAATGTATCTCATTACCCAGTTGATCTTGGTCCATCTTTTCTCGCACTTGTCCCATTTAGCTTGGATTTCCTGATGAGGTTCCTGAGCCATTTTAATCCAATATTCATTTGATTTCCTTATGCGGTCGATGTTGCTTTCCCTTAGCACCCGGATGTCGTGCTCTTTAGCGTCTCGGCCCTGTTGCACCATGCTTATATAGTCGATCCTTTCCATGGCTTGGTGTGCTTTATCGTACCACCTCTCCATATCCTTTCACGTCGCCAGTTCCATGAGGGTGTATTCTTGAAGCTCGACTATCCTTGCAGTGAATAGGTTTCTTTCATTTGTAAATTTGTTGTAGGCCTCCTGGAATTCGCTCCTTAGGAACATCGTGGCATGTGTGGTGTCCTGGTAATATTTCGCCAAGTGGTGCAAACGTTCCAATTCCTTCATAGAAGCAGTTATATCCTCTTCATGCCTTTTCACTCTGTCCATGGTGGCATATGTGATTGCCATCCCTACTCCAATAAGTTCATATGTCTTGGCATGCTCTGTGTTGATCAATGTTTCCTCCGTGGTGATGAGGATGGAGTGATCTAGAGTGATCCCCCTCTTCTTGGTGGTTCTCTGCACGATAGCTTTCCTTTTCCAGTCATAAATGATGGCATGTATGTCAATGACTTCATCCACGAGTTCGGGGATTTTCTCATCTCCCCAGGTGATCATATTTCCTAGGCTCTCGATGGTGTATATTTGTTCAATACAAGGTTCTTGAACCTTCTCCCTATGTTATGAAGGTCCAGCCTCTATTTGTTTCTCGTTGGGAGGTTGAGTACCAGTTGAAATTGAAGCATCGAGGGTAGGCTCGATACCTACTTGACAATCGGCTGTTGAGATGTCAATTTCCTGGTGTGGAGATTCTTCTTTTTGTTCACCTAACCCTGGCTCGTCCCTCAGACTATCTGCTTGGGTCTCCGATGCATCGGGAAACTCATTGTCTAAGACACTTTTGACCTCTTGTTCATTCTATGGAAGGCCCCAAATTTGAGCGTCGAGAGTTGGGGAAGATGCCTTCTCGGGCTCCTTTTCCTTTGTGATCAACACATAAGTCACCAGGGACACCTCTAGACTTTCTTCATCATCATATATGTTTATCAATTCACAAAGGGGGTTTGGTGTACTTGTTCTCCCTGATGTTCCTACTATCTTTGGCTGAGCTAAAACATCCCTGGGTGATCTGGTATGTGGCGTTGTAATTTCAGGGTTATCTAACCCGACGATTTCATCAATTTCAATTAGCTCAGGGCCACTTGGACCTACCCATCTTTCATCTGGGTTGTCGGAAGGGGACCTTGTCATTCCAATTAGATCTGGGTCATCTTGCAACTGATCAATTACTTGTTGCGCCTGTTCTATCATGAGAAATCCCCTTGCCCGTGTGTCTTGTGTCATAGGGGAACCTTTGTTGTGTCTTTCGCTCTGATTTCTTCTATGGCTTTGAGGGCCTCTTGAGCCGATTTCTCTATGGTCGTTGCATGTTCATCCAGGCTCATGGCTCTAAACCTAGTCATTTTGGGGTCGACCATGCTTGCTATCACCTTGTTCCAGTCCTGGGAATTTTCCGTGAAGACTTCATCTTCAAATTTTTTGTGGGCGTACGACCAACAGGACAACACTTGTGAATCATGTTGCAAGACCAAACCCTTTGGATCATGCTTGCGGAATCGGCCTGTTTGGAACTTGAAATCGAGTTGGCTCAACCCTTATTTTTTATCTTGAGCTGTGTCTTTCACCAAGAAGAAACCTACATGGAAACCATAGGGGATGAATGATCGCTTCTTGTCCTTGACCTGGGTGGCGTTGTAGCCTTGCAGGATGGTCTGGTAGCATATTTCTCCTACTACAAGTTGGTCTGGGACATGAACTGGTAGGAGATGTGGTGCTCTAGTGGCCCCGAACACCCTGATGTAGGTGTCACACTCGTCCAAGTACCAGTGGCCTACCTTTGATATCATCTTGTTGGCTACAGTCGGTAGTCTCGGGCATTATTTATTAAAAAGAATGAAATAAATTTGTGTGATGAATTCATTGCAAATGAGGGAGTAAGATTTTTTATACCTGTTCTCCCATAGCATGCTAAAATAGACATGGACTGGGAGATCTACGACATGCTAGCTCATATTCATGTCAGCGAAGATGTTTCAGGTGCACATGACATCAAGAAGATATGAATCCATGTAGAAAGCAGGTGTCTCTCCTTCCTTCGGCGTTTGAGCTTGTTGTATGCAGATGCTCAGTTGTTTAGAAATTATCGCTCCCAAAGATTGCCACTGTATAAGCTAAGGACATCCATGCCTCTGAAAATTCTAGAGCAGTCCTTCTCTCCATATAATCGACAGATGAGAGCCATCAAATATATATATCGGTAGATGAGAGCCACTTCATGAATTCTATATAGGGGAAAATGGGGGTTCTGCTTGCCACCATATGCAGGTACGACTATCGAATGTTCGAAAACACCTCATCATCGAGGGATCTCAAATCTGGATCACTGTGTGGGATATATTTCAGGTATTCCTCTTGACCAATCTTTTTAAAGAGCTCTCCCCAATGTGGGAGTGCCATATTGGATCATGTGCTTGCTTCTGTATCTCCAAAGGTCGAAGGCTAGATGAAAGCCTTCTTCATTGATGTTTTGATGACAGGCTCCGATCTCGGCGTGTATTCCAATTGTTTTGTGACCCATGGAGAGGATCCTTCACCTACTTCTAGTTCTTTCAGCTTCGGTGCCCTCAGCGATCATCTGGTGGTCGACTTTCTTGGAGGCATTGTTCCTGCAACTCAAAACAATTTTTTAGAGATTGTGTAAAGAAGAAAACTAGATAAAAAATATATGAACTGTAACCATGTAAAATCCACAGACTTGGATACATACCTGTAAACCTTGCTAAACCTGGTTATTTTGATACTCATGGGATCTCTGTAGCTTTGGAATTACTCATCTTTCTTCTTCGGATACTCTGAATCTCCTCTCACGCAGAATGATTTTGTTTACAATGGCTCAAGAGAATTTAAACCAGGGAAAAACTTACTGTGTGCATCAACCATTCAATTCGGGTGATGAGTGAAATTTAAACAGATCTGCCACCGAATCTCTAAACTTAAATTCATCATGGGTTGACGACGGAGGCGCGGGGGTGATGTTGTCCATTGGTGATTTTAAATGGTAACTTTGATTGGTGCACAAGGTAGTGAATAATGAGGGATTTGGTATTAATTAGCCCCTTAAATTTTCAAAATATGATCGTATCTAATGCTAAAACGTCCCATCGTGTCGCTCTCTCAGTGGGTGGATCGGGGATCGGGGATGTGCTATGAACGTTTTTGTTGATGTCCTTCTGCAAAAGTTGTTGACGTCGATCAATCTCACCGTACAACGTTGTCGTGGAAAAGATGACTCAGAGGTGTGACTCAGACCTAGGGAACCAAGAATGACTCGGGGTAAACCTAGACGTTACGGTTTTCCCAATCTAGTAAAGACCTGTGGCGTTGAATACCGATGACCTAATTTGCTTGTATTAATCGGAGTTGGGAATTTCATTAAGTTATTTGTTCTAAAACAAACCTTAGCTTGCTGATGAAGAAAAATTGTCCAAGATCGATGATCGATGATAAAACTATCAATTTCTTTCTTCGGATTAGCTTCCTCGAAAAGGTCCCGATGCTGAAAACGCATCGGGGATTGGCGATCACAAATATCTTTTAGCGCAGTCAAAATGTTTGTTGAGATCCCTATTCTGATAAGCGTGTCAGGTATCGACTATCGACTATCGACGATATCTTTTCTTTCTTTGTTAATGTCTATTCCCCTCGTCTTTTACCGATGCCAGAGGTGAATCGGCTATCGGCGATATCTTTATGCAAGAAATTGTTGCAAAACAAAACTTCCTTTTCCCGATGCCGATGAATATCGGCGCTCGGTGACTGAGGTTTCCCGAGTGGTTCTTTTCTTTATTTTAATTCCTTTCGATGCCGAATCTGAGCACGCCGGGTGAAGTGTTTTTGCTGTTGATTCTTTATTTAGGTGTTGAGGCCTTTTAAGTCATGGGGTTTCATAAGTTCAAACAAGCCTAAAAAACTGATGAGAGTCATGATAATAAGCAAAGATAAAACATTTCTCAAAAAATGAAGTCAAATCAGACAGAGCAAAGATCAAGTGGTACCCAAAAAGTAAAAAAAATGACATAGGATTTTTAGGGTGTGTTGAGTGCTCAACACCTTCAACACTATCTTATTCGACTCGTCTACAATACTTATTACAATCCACAATCCAAAAAATCACAATAATCAACTCTCTTTTCCTCTCCTAACTCTCTTCTTTCTCCTAGACCTCCTAGGTCCTTATTTATACTACTTTATGGCTTATAGCCATTAAAATATTTGTCAAAAACCCTAACCCTATCATGGTTAGGCTTGTCTACCTACGCGCCACATTTCTTTTCCTCCTACATGTTGCTTTTCATTTTTTTCTGCATGTTGCTTTCTTTCCACCTATTGCTTGCGCTCCAAAATTAGGTCTTCCTTTCCAAAGTTAAGTCTTTCCCAAAAATAGATCCTTATCCAAAAATAGTCTTGCGCCAAAAATATAATTCCTTCTCAAAATAGGCTTGCACCCAATAGGCCCCCAACACCGACATGTGTCTCGTCCTGAACCACTCAGGTAGTTTGTGCTTCTTGTACAACCTTTTCCAAGCTGTGGAACTTCGATGCTATTTCCTTTCCTTTTTCCCTCATCTACGCAGCTTTTCCTATTATCACCTCGACTTTTTGCATTGTTATATCCTCCTATATTAATGTTGAACCTTCTAAATGTGCTTGTTCCATACTCATCTTCTCTTCCTCCAGTTTTGCGATCATTTGTGCTGCTTGTTCCTGGAGGGATTCCAATTGGGTTTGCCACTCTTGCTTATTTGTATGCATTGTCTTTAACTTTGTTTGCAGAGTATTCATTTCTTGTGTGCCCTTCAAGCGCTCTGTAATACTCATTGTTTTATGTCATTGCTTTAGCTCCTATATGGAAGCATTAATTTTCTCCTCTTGTTGGTCCCATTGTTGGACCTTTTCATCTTCCTCTAAGATAGTCCATATTTGCGCGGTTCTATCGAATAGCTCTTCTACTTCCCTCGTTTCTTTCACCATCTCCGCTATCTGGAGTGTGGATTGTTGTTCTCTCTATTCTCGAACCTTCGGAGGAGTCGTAGGATTAATATTTTATTTGAGATCCTCTATTTCCTACTTATATCCATCAATTGTTTGTGAAATAATTTTTATCTTCTCCTCTGCAGTGCTCTATGGTGCTTGCATGTTTTCTGGGATGCGATCACATACTGTTGTTAATCCTTGTTCTATCTTATTGACGCGTTCTTTCTCCTCCTATTTATCTGAGGTCAGTTGGTCGCATGTGATTTGTAACATTTCGGTGACTCCCCTACCTACCTCCAAGTTAGTCACATCTGTGCGAGCTCTGGATTGCACTTCTTGCATTATGTTGGTCTGGAGTCCATATAGTTCTTTGGTGGGTATCTACCCACGATGACCTCAAATTGCTCAACTTCTCCCATGGGTTTCCGCATGGTCTCTTGATCCATTCTAATCATTTGGCGGGTGACTGTAAATGTTTCCTTGCCTTGCACTACCAACTGTACCGTCTCCTCTCCTTCTTTATGTGCAAGGGTCACTGTGTCTTTTCCCGTCGTTGCACTGTGGCTTGTGGTCCTTCTTGACTCCGTAGTTGTTTTATAGTTTCATGGACTTCTATGAGCTTGGCCATGATCTCTTCTCTTTGTGCCACTGCAATACAAACCGCCTCTTCCCCTTTGTCTTGGACCTTATCTGCGATGAATTCAACATCATCCTCTATCACGGTAATGATTGGGTCTTCCATGACATAGTTCCTATTTTTTCAATCCTCTTCTACATATAATTATTCTTATGGGTAATTTGTTGTTCAAGAATATCGAACCATGTTTCTAACCACCCCCCCCAAACAAACAAACAATTGGTTTTGTTGTCGAGACCTGAAGGTTTTGTGCTACATGTTGAAGGAAGGACATGATGTGGAGATCCTCAAAGGAGGAGACACAAGACTGGCTCTCTAAGGAGGAAGACGAGTTCACACGATAATAGACCAAGAATGTACATATCAACCTCAAGAAATGGAAACAAAGATACATATACACAGATCTACATGAAATTTTCTTTGTTTAATTTTCTTGTTTATTGCATGAGTGAATAAAGAAACAGTAAAAGATTAACCCAGTATGGAGAACCAAAGAATCATTGGTTTGGGACCAAGATGCGGTCAATAGAATGAGATATGTGGATAATAAGTGGGCCAGAGCTGTCAACTTCTGGTTCGACCAACTTAAAGAAGGGTACATTGTCGAAGAAATATCTATTCCAGAGAGAAGCACATAAGAAGAAAGGTGATCAAAGAGATGTAGCATTAGGAGAGAGGTATCAAGAGAGGATACCATAAGTAGTGGGAGTAGGATTGAGGAAACAAAAGTTAGTTCCCCTTGGCTAGTGAAAAATGTAGTCACATCAGAGGAAGATGGGGTGCATAGAAATAGTGCCAACGTACAAAAATATAATGATGGATCCCTCTAAGAAGGAGAAAAGGTCTTGGCAATCATGAGCAGGCTTGCATGACTAGATATAGGGAGCTATTTTAGATCCCTCACCGAGAAGATGAGAGAGTATATAGGAACCCTCCTTTGAACCACCTCCCTTGCACATTTTTCATCAAGAAGAAAGAACCAAAGAACGTGCAAAGGTGAGAGAAGTAGAAGAAGAGAGAGTAAAAGAAAAGTAAGGAGAAATCGAAGTTAGCAATACTTCATAAGAAAGAGTGTTAGTATCAACAAAAACTAGTAGTTAGTCATGAAGACATAGTTCTGGATCGAGTATGGCAAATCAAGATTCAACCCTCTGACTTCTTGCTTTTCATGGGACCGGAAGAAATGATGCGGAACAACACTAGTTCAAGTGTGAAGCTATATGGGATGAGGCATCCAATATTTTGCAACTAGAGACCACATTCAGAGACACATTTGTGACATTATACATGAAGTATAAGGCTATTGAGTCGGTGGGACAAGCAAGGTATTTGACAGAGACAAAGAGATATCTACTTAGGGAATTTCAAAAGCCTAAGTTAGAATCAAAATGTATAATTGAGATCAAGGAAATTAAGCAGTAAGTTGGAGAAATTGTGTTGGATTTTGACCAACGATTCAAGATTTTGATGAACAAATTGGCGTTTCAAATCCAATATGTCAAACAAAAAGAATGGTTTATTTTTGGACTCCTACCACACATTTGAGTCATGCTCTCCTAGTAAAAAGTGACAACCCAGGCATTGGGTCTTTTTAATCACCTTTCTAATTTCTCAGAAAGACAACTAAAAAGACAGTGCATATAATTATCAATCTAGGGCTCATATGGGACTTGTGAACCATCGTGCATTGTATATGCATGAAAAACTATTATTTCTATGTGTTGTATTCATAGTGTCAATGATTACATTATTGTCAAAGTATAGACAATTCTCAAGCTCTAGAAAGGTTCTATGGAAATCCATACTTACAGGGATTGAAAACACACTTTTGCAAAAAAATAAATATCACACTTGCAGGAAAGTAAATGTCACACTTATAGGAAAATAAATCATGCTTACAAAGAAAGTAAATGCCACATTTGCAAGAAGGAAATATGCTAACCACTGTGCTAGAAAATAAGTTCACACCAGCACCAGGTATGAGGAGTATGGCTCAACTGTTTCTCCAAGAAACTCCATCTATGTGTAGTAAAACTGATTGCAAAATTGAAACTCTAAATTTATTTTGTGGAAATTGAAATTCACACCACGCTCGCTGAAAATAAATCGCACACGCTGAAAGGAAATTGATTAACTACTTGTTGGAAAATAAATTAACTAAATCCACGAAATCATAGCCTAATCCTTGTCAATATGATCCCTGTCATTACCCAGACCAACATATATAGTCATTTTGTTAAGTACAATTATTCAATGGCACAAAATAATCCAACCCAATCTAAAATGCATTTACTAGAAACAAATAAACAAATGAAATACGACATGGATACTTAATTGCATAAATATATATAAACACAACCTCGCATGAGTAATCTAATTGCATGAACAAATTGAATAAAAGAACTAGTTATGGAATTAAATAAAATAAATCATGTGTGAATACATAATTAAATTACGCAACAAGAAATCAAAGA